>JAADVL010000639.1:0-18695 GCA_023334995.1 Pythium sukuiense | reverse complement strand
GGGGGGGGGGGGGGGTTCTGCGCAGCGCCGATGGAGATACATACACACGCTTCGGCAATCCAAATGCCATGCTCGTTAGACGGGGCGGCGAGCTCAAGCCGCACCAACAGCCTCTTCCTTGCCGCGAAATGCATCGTTTGGTCGACGTCAAGCTGTGGCTGTGAGGGTTCTCTAACGCGCACGAACTCGTGGTACACCCACCAAGGACAGAGCCGCCTCGATGACGGTGCTTGGTTTGCTTGGCTCGCAGCAGTGTGGATGGAACAAGTCGTGGACACGCTGGAAGAACCCAAATTTGCCGCTTCGACCTGGATGAGCGCGCATTGGCTTGCGTACGCCAGCGTCTGCGCAGTACGGATACAGCACTCCCCGCCGCATCCACTACAGTGTTGAATAGTACCTTCGAACGGCACTGGTTCGAGAATCTGACTCTGGATTCGCTCGTCTGGAGCTCGTAGAAATTGCGAGATCGACCACGTTTTGTGTGCATTTGATAGGCGTGTGAGTGTGGAGAAACATCACGACGTACCCCCCCCCCACACACACCATCACCAGTGTCTAGCGTTATCTGCCACGCGTGCTTCTCCAGTTTCATCCCCAGCATAACACCAGTGTGTCTTAGCGAACTCTGTTTGTGGAGACGAGTATTCGGATGTGGCGTTGATTGGCAGCACCGAGATGAAGCGAGTGGCTTGGGCTCTGGTATCAACGACTCGCCGTGGAGATTTGGAGTCTAGTGGTATCGCTCGAGTCCGCATGAAGCAGTTAGCGACGGCTACGTGACGATCGTTCGGTGTATCCGATCGAACGTCCTGGCGGATGGACTCAGATTATGTACCCATTTAATGGGCTCAAGTCAGATCTGAGTTGATCTCCACATCGTTGCTGCGAATGCAGGAACAGGAAGCAAGAACTCTGCGTTGGCAAGTCACTTGCCTTTGTAAAAACACAAGCTACTGTAGCGCGAGGGGCCGCCCCTCAGGCGCACTCAGGGGCGTGTCACGCATAAACACCGGTGACTAGGATTGGACAGGTCACAAGAGTCATCAGTGCATCGATTTCTCACTCTTCAGCCTGTCAAGTTGACTTCACATGGAGAGTTCTTCGTTTCAAGGCCCTCAGCCTCATAAGCGACAGGGCTGACTGTAGACATCACCGTTGCGTCCGTAGATCGGGAAGAACACGTCCAAGAGCAGTCAAATTCCTCCGTGTTGGTTGATTCTTCCGGTCATTCACACCAACAGTACTTCAGTAGTCCAACCGCACCCACTGAAGCAGCCAGGGGGTTCTTCTTACGGCTCAACAGCGTGTTAATCCAGAGAGAAGCTGCTGGCGTCCGGCGCTGGACGTGAAAACGTCCGCAGCGATACTTCAGGACCAATCCAAACATGCCTCAAGTGCAACTGGCTGGGTTTGATGAGTCTGCGGACACAGCAGACAACTTTACATGGAACTTGGCATTATAATAGTACTCACTTGTAGATCTTAAAGGACACGTGATCTTATAGGCAACGTGCCTGTAATCGGAGTACTTCTGCGACCCCACAAGTGACATCACGCACTATTGGGGCTGCAGCCGTTGCCGATATCTTGAAGGCGACGCTCCATTGTGGTGGTGGGTTTCACGCTCTAAACGCGTGTGCTTTCATCTCTATAAGTGAGTACCGGTACTGAGCGATGAGACTGGACATACCGCCTCAGAATGCACCACACAGCGTTGAAGCGGCCGAGACATTCTTCTTACGACTAATCTACGTTGGACCGGGGCGGACTCGGATTATGGTACTCGGATTATGCTACTGGTATTTTAGTCAGACACTATAACCGCCTATAATAGATACTCTTGGCTGCTCACAATTTCAGAATTGGAGCAAAAGAAGCAAAATGAGATTGCTATAATCAATACCCAGAAGATCAGCACACGCAGGATGCGAATCAACTTGCCTCATTGAAACGTTTCTCGCCCTCTCGCACCAGAACGCCGTGCTATCCCCCTATCTCTGGAACCCGACATACCTGTAGCCTCGATTGGTCGGCTCTTCCGAGCGCAATCCGGTCCTCGGCCCACCACATTCAACTTCCAAAGACAAACGCCTTCTAGCTCGTGTCGCTTTTGCCTTCTCCGGTGTTCTCGGCGCCCACCAGAGTCCTTCATTTTCCGATTTGCCCCAGCACCCAACGGTCAAACACAGCACGGAGATGGCCAACGAGATAGCCGACCCAGTCACCGACGGCTACGAGAAGTCCGCTTCCACGCCAGGCCCACACAAGTTCGATGGGGATGCTGGTGGCAAGAAGAAGTTCTGCTCGCCGCTCGTGATCGCCAACACGCTCATCGCAGCTGGCGTGTTTCTCGCGATCTTCGCGGCTGTGTATGGAGGAGCTCTGCCCAGCGTGATCACCAACAAAATTGAGGACGGTGTCGCTACGTGTAAGGTGAAGGATGTCCAGAAGGAGGTGTTCCTGGACAATTATGGCGACTGCAAGGACTGTACGCCGTTTTACTACAACCTCAACATGTTTAACGTCACAAACGCTGTGGATTTCCTCGAGAACGGTGCCAAGCTCAAGGTCGTTGAAACGGGTCCGTACGCGTACCGTCGCCACCAGCTCCGGGTTGATGTCAAACTCGCAGACGATAAAAACACTGTGAGCTACAAGATGTACACGTGGCACGAGTTCGACAAGTCGCGATCGTGCCCAACCTGCTCGGACACGGACGAAGTGATCTCCTGGGATGTAAGCTACCTCAACGTGTTCTCGCAAGCCGGTGGCGAACTCGGTTTCCTGCGTCGTCTTGCGGCCGGTACGATCTGGGGTCGGTCGCTTACGGCGGAGGCGCGTGAGACGATTGTCCAGGCCAACAAGATCAAGATGATGCGTTGGATCAACGGCCTGAACTCGAACCGTCCTGAGGCCTGGAAGCTGCTCGGCTCGACTGTCACAGGCTTTCTCCTCAGCAGTGTGTCCGCGATCCCGGAGGCTGGCAACATGACCGGCCTGACCTACTCGGGTATCTTCGCCAAGCGTCCGATCTCGGACTGGGCGCTCGGCTTCCCGAGCATGCTCGCTGGTATCGGCCTCGGCACCAACTGGCACGGTGCATGCAAGAACAGCACGACTCTCGACTACGACAACAAGTGTGCCAAGTGCACGGCTGCAACGTGTCCAGAGATTTGGTCCGAGTGCAAGCGCTGCACCCAGGGCAGACGAGTGATCGCGTTGAACCCGCTCACGTGTGGTCGCATCGTGTCCAAGTATGCCGCGGTGTACGGCCAGGCGGAAGCCCTTACGGCTGTGAACAGCACTTGTGCGTTGTGTGCGTCGACCGGTGTGTGTGCCGCACCACTGCCTGGCAGTGCCGAGTTGTCGGGTCTCGACAACTTGAAGAATCCGCCGAACCCAGCGGCGCTGAACACGTACACCTTACGAACTGGCTGCGACGACGAAACCAAGATCAACGAGTACATCAAGTACGACGGCTACACCACGAGTGCACTGTGGGCGACGTTGGACTCGCGACGTAACCCGACGCTTGCTGAGCTCAACGCCTTTGCCGTGTACGGCAACTGCGACGCCAGGACTGCTAACATGACGTGCAGTGACGTGCTGGGTAACGATGCCACTTCAACTCCTCCTGGTGGTGCCTCGATCACCGGATTCCCGGACAAGGTCGAGCTTGAGAAGACGGTCATTTATATGAGCCAGGGCCGACAGAACGTCACGCTCTTCAACACTGGCGAGGTTTTGGATCTCGATGGCGCCAAGGTAACCCGTTTTGTTCCTCCAGATGACTTGCTTGTCAGTACTCCACAGAATGCGCACAAGGGCACAGGCTACCCTGTCAACGGCGTGCAGCCGATGAGCTTCAACGTCGGCTTCCTGGCGTACCTGTCGTTCCCAATGTACCTGACCGGTGACCGATCGCTGTACGATGGTGTCGAGATCACGATGTCGGACGGGAAGATCGCGTCGAGAGAAACGATGTACGACTCGGCTGGCAAGCTCAAGCAGGAGTACTACGAGCGTTACCAAACGCTGATCGACATCGAGCCCGGTACAGGAAAGACCATGCGTGCCTACAGACGCCTGCAGGCTTCGTACGCGTTGGCCAACTCGCAGTTCACGCCGAACGCGTCGATGAGCGACGTGCTGTGGCCAAACCTCAAGACGGAGGTCATCTCGCCCGTCTACTACGGTGAAGAAGTCGCGATCATCACGTCCAAGCGCCTGAAGAGCTACAAGACGATCAAGCACGTCCTCGGCTCGCTGCTGCCAGTCCTCATCGTCGGTATCATCGCCGGCGTGGCTCTCGCTGGCTTCGGCTTCCTCAAACGTCGCAAGGCCTTGGCTACCAAGAACACTTACGGTGTTGCTGTCTAGAGTTGCAGACCCCCTCCGAGACAGCGGGTAGTAGTGGTCCCAACGGACAGGACCATCTCGATGTGTGCCAGTGCAGTTATGTCCGACTAACTAATATCTCATGATCTCATGATCTCATCTGGACTTTGCTCATCAACTTCAATGTGGACTTGTGGACCAAGGAGATGGTGCACCAGAAGGCGAGGAGGCACTCCCATCTTCGCGCTTCGACGCCGATCCATCGACTGATCCTGCGATTAAAATCGCTCGTGTCTTACGTAGACGTATCCACATCCAGTACGGTACTGTACGTAGTGTCGCGGCGTGAGCTTCATACTGTACTCTATGTATGCAGTCTTGGCTGTATGGGAGACCACACTGTAGTCACGGATGACTACAGTACAGTAGTGTATGGAATATGCGCTGACAACCGCATGGGGCCGGCGCCGGAATCGACAGTTGCGTGTGAACCCTCTCCTCCGCGTGTGAAGTCTCTCTGCTAAGTCGCTTTCCGCTTACGTGAACACTTCCGCTGGCTCCATTTTTTCCGTCTGGGACCCAAAGATCATACCGGTACCGTACAGCTCCATGGAAGTTCCATTCGCACCGGCACATGATGGCGCAAATGGAATCCAATGCGTCTGTACCGGTATGGATGACGAGGAAGCGTCCAAGTGATCCTCCTAAAACATCCACGAGGACTCAGAGACAAGAGACTAGAGACTCGATTTACCATATTCTAGACACGAGTTTGCCATATCAAACGATGCAATCCGATGACTGGACTGGTCATGAGCGCTTCTAAAGCTTCGATCTTTTCGACGTTGAAGTGCCTCGTGTCCTTGCTTGCGTGCAACCCTCTGATATTCGAGATACCGTACCGTTCGAGTTCTTCGATTTCGGACCGCTGCCTCACCAGCGATGAGGCCGCAAGCGGAGCAGCCACGCACGAAGGAAGTGAAGGCTTGAATCCGGAACGCCACGTCCAAGAGCTGTCGGATTCCAGCGTGTCCAGGCCTCACTGCACTGATTCAGTGACTGAAGGGACTCGAAGAGAAGCGATCCTTTGATCAACTGCACGGGGGCCCATCCACGTTACGAGTGAAGCCGCCATGTTGGTGGAAGCTCCCAGAGTCTGGGTTCTCATGTGGAGGAACCCAGAACCACGCCTCGTTTATCCTAAATATCCATTTTATGGGCCAAGGAAGCCATTAACGCGAACAGAAGTCCAGCTTTTCGAACAGAACGATCCCAAAATGAGCTTCTGAGCACGGCGGCCAGCGTCTTGACTCAAGGCCACTAGTGATCAAGGAGACACCATCAATCGCATGTGATGGTGGAGAAAATAGAGAGCATCAGTGGCTATGTATGATTGATGAAGACTGTCAGAGGATCAGTTTGGACTGATCGGCTCCCTATGTCCCCGCAGGAAAGCACGAAGGCTTTCGTTGCCAATTCCTATCAGCAAATCCAACGGCTCGCGTCAGTGGGAGGAGTTCAGCATTAGGTACAGTGGCTCCTTCAGACCTCCATAAATGGATTTCTAGGTTGCTCTCGGATAGACTTTTGGGCTGGATATGGGATGCGAGACCTCCCAGGATGCATGTTAGAGCTGCTTTTGCTGGCATTTGGATGATCCAGGACTCCATTTTGTTGGAAATTGGATAATCGACAATTTCACGACAAATTCGGCCACTGTAATACTTGAAGTTCAGGACGGAAAGAACACAAATGGTCCGGCTCTGCAATCTTGACTAAAAATAGTTGACCTCGTTTTATCACATCCAAACAACTCGTCCCCAGTAAAACGCATACAAAACCCAAGTATCCAGACCTCCCGCACCAGAAAGTTGTGTTGCCCCGTCTTTGGAGGTAGCCAACCAGCTGACTCTTCGTTTGCCGTCCGAACCCCATCCCTATTGGTCGCCAGCTCAGACCGCAATCCTGACCTCGACTCATCCGGCGGTCGACCTTCGACTCGAAGGCAACCTTTCGCGCTCTCTCATAAAACTGAGCCAATTCGGGAACCTTCGCCTGTCGCTTGCTCCACTTGTTGAACACCCATCCTTTCCATCTGCCTCATCTGCTGTTCCTGTCACCTTGTGCCCTTCCCTCGACGGAAGTCACCTCAAGCTGAGGTCCGTGGCCAAATGCTCGTTTCCTCCCTCCTCTAGCAGAGGCTGTGCTGTCCCTCCTCCTCCTCTTTCTTCGTCCCCTCGCCTCGCGTTTGACCCGCATCGCCTACACTCGGTCTCCGCTCCGCCCTCCAGTCTCCTTCATCAATCACTTTCCGATTTGCCTTCCCGACACATCCATCAAACGCGAAACGGAGACCATGGCCACTCAAGCGCCAATCACCCCTGGGTCGGTGACCGAGGCCTACGAGAAGACGGCGTCCACGCCCGCTCCTCACAAGTTCGATGGCGGCTCCGGCGGCAAGAAGAAGTTCTGCTCGCCGCTCGTGATCGCCAACACGCTCATCGGTGCCGGTGCGCTGCTCGCTGTCGTCGCGACGGTGTACGGAGCTGCCCTGCCAGGCGTGATCACCAGCACGATTGAGGACGGCGTGGCCACGTGCAAGGTGGAGGACATCCAGAAGGAGGCGTTCCTGGATAACTATGGCGACTGCAAGGACTGTACGCCGTACTACTACAACCTCAACATGTACAACGTCACGAACGCCATGGACTTCCTCGAGAACGGCGACAAGCTCAAGGTCACCGAGGTCGGTCCGTACGCGTACCGTCGCCACCAAATCAAGGTGGATGTCAAGCTCGCGGATGACAAGAACACAGTCAGCTACAAGATGTACACGTGGCACGAGTTCGCCAAGGCCAAGTCGTGTGAGACTTGCCTGGACACGGACCAGGTCGTCTCCTGGGACATCAGCTACCTCAACGTCATTGCCCAGGCTGGCGGTGAGTTGGGCTTCCTGCGTCGCCTCGCGGCCGGTACGATCTGGGGCGGTTCGTTGAACGCCTCGGCGCGTGAGGTGATCATCCAGGCCAACAAGGAGAAGATGATGCGCTGGACGAACGGCTTGAATTCGAACCAGCCAGAGGCCTGGAAGCTGCTCGGCTCGACTGTCGTGGGCTTCCTCGGTGGAGGTGTGTCGGTGCTGCCTGACGCTAGCAACATGACCGGCCTCACGTACTCGGGCATCTTCGCCAAGCGCCCGATCTCGGACTGGGCGCTGGGCTTCCCGAGCATGCTCGCTGGTATCGGTCTCGGTACGAACTGGGTCAAGATGTGCAAGAACGGCACAGCGACGGACTACGACAACAAGTGTGCCAAGTGCACGGCTGCGACGTGCCCAGAGATCTGGTCCGAGTGCAAGCGTTGTACCCAGGGCAAACGTGTGATCGCTTTGAACCCACTGACGTGTGGTCGCATCGTGTCCAAGTACGGTGCTGCCTACACCCAGGAGGAGGCCATCAAGGCTGTGAACGGAACGTGTGCCCTGTGCTCGTCGCTCGGTGTGTGCGCTGCTCCTCTTCCAGGTGCCGCCGAAGGCTCGGGCATGGACTACTCCAAGACCGCCCCAACCATCGCCGCTCTCAACACGTACACCCAGCGTACTGGCTGTGACGACAAGTCGAAGATCGGTGAGTACATCATGTACGACGGTGTCAAGACGTACCCGCTGTGGGCCAACATTGACTCGCGCCGCAACCCAACGCTTGCTGAGCTCAACGCCTTCGCTGTGTACGGTAACTGTGACGCCAAGACGGCCAACACGACGTGCAGTGATGTCATCGGTGCCGACGGCACGTCGACGCCTCCTGGTGGTGCCTCGATCACGGGCTTCCCGGACAAGGTCGAGCTCCAGTCGAACTACATGTACCTGACCCAGGCCAAGCAGAACATCTCGCTGCTCAACACCGGCGAGGTCTACGACCTGGACGGCGCCAAGCTCACTCGCTTCGTGCCACCAGCTGACCTGCTCGTCTACTCGGCCGAGAAGGCTGCCAAGGGTACTGGTATCCCAGTTGACGGTGTCCAGCCGATGGGCTTCAACGTTGGTTTCCTCGCGTACCTGTCGTACCCAATGTTCCTGAACGGTGACGAGTCGCTGCACGAGGGCGTCGAGGTCACCATGCACGATGGCAAGGTCGCGTCCAAGGCCACGCTCTACGACTCGGCGGGCAAGCTCAAGCAGGAGTACTACGACCGCTACCAGACCATTGTCGATGTTGAGGCCGGTACCGGTAAGACCATGCGTGCTTACAAGCGCCTCCAGGCGTCGTACGCGCTTGCCAAGTCGCAGTTCACCGCTGACGCCCCAATGAGCGATGTGCTCTGGCCAAAGCTCAAGGCGGAGGTCATCTCGCCTGCCTACTTCGGTGAGGAGGTCGCTGTCATCACGTCCTCGCGTCTCAGCACGTACAAGACCATCAAGGGAGTGCTCAGCTCCCTGCTGCCAGTGCTCATTGTCGGCATCATCGTCGGTGTGGGTCTTGCTGGCTTCGGTTTCCTCAAGCGCCGCAAGGCCGTGGCCGCCAAGAACACCTACGGCGCCGCCGTCTAAGGGTGCTAGCCGCTAGAGCCGTCGTAGGAGCAGGAAGACACGATTCGAAGAGACAGGATCGTCCCTCATGTGTGCATACATAGTTTATCCTAATATCACATGACACCATGTACTTATCAACAAATTCACTGACTCTATCACTTGCATGTCGACGTACCACCGTCACAACTACTGTCTCCAATGTGGGTCTGATACATGTCAAATGCATCGATTGACCTGCCTGTCACTTGCGCTTCAACATGAGCCATGTCATGTGAGTCACTGGGTACAGAGCGCCTGCACGCAGACACAGATTCATTCCAGTGCGATGGCGACTGGAGGCACGCTCCGAGTCGGAGCCTCCGACGCCGGAAGAAATGTCGATGCAACATGTTGATGGAGGAACGCAGAGCCAACATGCCACAAGCAATACCGGTATTGTTGCTTGAGCACAACCGGTATACCGATACTGAATGGTACCGGTATAATTCGACGTTTGCGACAACAGCAATTGTGACACTTCTGTGCTTTGCCACATTTGTTGCATTTGAGACACGTTTGGGTCAGATCTGAATACATGGTGTGGTGCACACTTATCGATCTGCTTCAAGTACCTGTCAGAAAAAATATATGATGTCACAAGTTTGTAGGTTCTGCGTTTTCGCCAACATCACTTCTGGATCAAACATCAATCGACCGCACCATGCTGTTGTCGCCGAATCTCCGGATCTCCGGACGCCGCGCCGTCTTTCATCACTGGATCTCCGGACGCTCCAGAGTATCCGCTACCCAGAGCGTGCCAACCACCATTGGGTTGGCTCCATTTTCATCACGCTCGTCCAAGGTCTCGCCTCCTCATCTCTTTGATCGTGTCCTGCGTCACTCCCAGCGTCCGGCGCTCTTCGAAACCACGTCCATCAATCAGTCGACTTCCACCGCTTCCTGGTCGTATGACCAGCTACTTGAGGAAGCTGTTCGTCTGCGCGACATCATCAATCAAACGCTGCCAGCCACTCATCCTAATGAGCAACCTCGGGTAGCGTACCTGGGCTCTCGTGGAGCTTCCTACGTGGCCATGCAGTGGGCTACGTGGCTCGCAGGAGGCATCGGTGTGCCTCTGCATCCAAGCCATCCAGTCGAAGAGCTCCAATACATCATGGACGACTCGGACGCCGCCGTGCTGATCATCAGTGACGAGTTTGATAGTGGAGACCCGTCCTCTCCATTGGTCCAGTTCGTCCAGAGCGTCCAGACCAGTGGCAAGGCAGGCGTGATCGTCCACAAGCGTCCTGTGCATGGATCCAGCGATGCTATCGGAGACCGTGGAGACTCCTCGGTGGTAAATGAGACCGTGCATCAGTGGCTGGGATCCAGTGATTTTGACAAGTCGGCGGCACAGATCGTGTACACGAGCGGCACGACAGGCCGTCCCAAGGGCGTCGTAGCCACCCACGCAGGGCTCACGGCTCAGATCCACGACGTCGTGAGTGCCTGGGAGATGACGGAGGCCGACCACTTGCTCCACTTCCTGCCCCTGCACCACGTCCACGGTATTCTCAACAACTTGCTGTGTGTACACTACGCCGGCGGCTCGCTCGAGTTCATTCAGTCGGCCAAACCGGCCGTAGTGTGGTCCAAGCTCGCAGAGAGTCAGCGTCCCGACACGTCTACGCGTCCGGTGTCGTTGCTCATGGCCGTGCCTACTGTGTACATGAATCTGCTGGAAGAGATGGACAAGGTACAAGCCTCGGGGGCGGCTCCAGGCGGCTACGACCACCAGCTTGCTATCGAGGCGGCAAGGCGGCTGCGCGTGGCGATCAGCGGATCTATGGCGTGTCCGCTGTCGATTTTAAACCGCTGGGAAGACCTCACGGGTCTCCGCTTACTGGAACGCTACGGCATGACCGAGCTCGGAATGGCGCTGACGAATCCTCTCCACGGAGAGCGCCATCTCGGCTACGTGGGCAAGCCTTTCCCAAGTGTGAAAGTGCGTCTCGTGGACCCAGAGTCGGAACAGGAGCTTTCTCTCGATGCCGAGGAGGAAGGCGAGCTGCGTGTCAAAGGACCAACCGTCTTCAAGGAGTACTGGCGCAAGCCGGAGGCGACAGCCAAGGAAATCGACGAGCACGGGTGGTTCAAGACGGGCGATATTGCCCAGTATAGCGTCGAGAAAAAGAGCTTCCGTATCCGTGGGCGAGCGAGTGCCGATATCATCAAGAGCGCTGGCTACAAGATCTCAGCGTTGGACATTGAACGCGTGCTGTTGAGCCACCCGCAGATCCAGGAGTGTGCTGTGTTTGGCATCGCAGATGAGAAGTACGGCCAAGTGGTCTCTGCCTTGCTGCGCACGACAGGGGGCACGCCTGAGGAGCAGCTAGAGCCGCCCTTGAACGCCTTCTTGCACGAGCACCTGGCGGACTATCGCGTGCCGCGCAAGATCTTTTGTGTGGACAAGATCCCGAAGAATGCGATGGGCAAGGTCAACAAGAAGTCGCTCGCCGCGCTGTACAAGCAGTAGACAAATAGTGGGATTTTGACGGTTCAAATGAACGAAAAGACTGGAGACTCTCATGTGCTCGCTCTGGAATCTATGGGAACTTTCCATCAAAGCAGAGCTGCCGCTCGACAGGCATCGACGCGAAGGAAAACACACGCTCGAGGATATCTTGATCCAGGGCAGCCAGAACCGGCGGAGCAGTAGTGTGGCCGTCACCTTGAAGCTCGTCGTTGGTCTTCTGGACGACACTGAGGACGGCGGCACGCTGACGCACGGGCAGAGGCCCGAGCCAGTGGGTGAGGCGTTCGATGCTGCTCTCTTTCAGCTCAGCCAGCATTTTGTTGAGCGCCATCGAAGTCGACTCTTCATCGTTGTTTTGTGTCGCGCTCGACTCTGGCTCACTCTTCTGCCAGTGAAAGTAGCGGAGACCGTAGTGGCGAGTGAGAAAGCTTCCCACGGCACCGCAGCTGGCTCCAGTTTCGACCGAAGGCATGATCCGAAGCGCCTGCAAGTCGTGGAGCACCGTTTCAAGCGACGACTGGGACGGCACCAGGAACTCGGCGTACCTCCAGTTGAGCTCTAGGTGCGTGAGTCGTGGCATGGCAAGATGGTCCTCCGGTGTCATGATACTTTCCTCACTCCACAGCGAGCCATCGTGTGTCACGGCCAACGATGTAAGCTTCGGACAGCAGCTCAGCAAGGCCAATAGGATGTGTTGGTCGACGTAGCCGCATGGTCGAATGCCGAGGTACAGAAGACTGGGACCCATCGTGCGAAGCACGGCGAGTAGTGAGTCAAGAAGACCCGGTTCGCTCACGATGCTGGTAAGCTTCAACTGGCTTAGCGCTGGAGCTGACATTGGAGGCCACGCTGTCACCTCGGTGATGGTTTGCTTGTTGATCCACCCGAGCCCAAGACCAGGAACAATCACACACACGAAGTCCGGGAGAGCCGTTAGATCGCACGATGGCACGCAAATATCGATTGTGGTGTAGGCTGGAAGACGAGTGAGCTCCCGGCCAGATATTGGTGGTGATTTGGCGTACACTGCGGCGTTGCGGCCGAGTGTGGCTGTGTGATAGACGTCACTCGTGCGTGGGTAAGAGCCCCAGTCACCCGGAAGTGCTGCGAGAAGGTTGTTGCCAAACTGCATCCGTCTGAAGTTATCAATTTTGGCCGCTCCGATGCCCTGGATGTCGAGGCTCAGCCGACGCCATGACGACGTGGCTGCGCCAGGATGGAAGACAGCGTAGCCCAGCCACGCCCAGTCGAAGTCCGTGAGGTCGCGGACCATTCGAGGGGATGGTACGAAGCTCAACGTGTCGATTCGGCGCGAGCACGGAAGCGCCGATAGCACCGCACGCATCTCCTTGTCGTCGAGGGTCCCACGGGAAATGACAAGCTCCGATGTGTGGCCGACGCTGGGACTACTCGTCGATGCGTCCAGCCCACAGATTAGCTGGAGCTCACGGAAGCGGTCTGTGTCATCGCGTCGAGGCGGTAGACTGATCGTCGGGACCGAAATGCGTGGGATTTGGAGCAGCGTAGCCAAAGTGTGCAGTGTCGCGGACGGTTCTCGCCAATTCCACTCGTTCACTACGAGCTTCTCGAACGAGCAGATGGATCCAGACGAATTGGTGATGGCCTCGACGATCTCGACGAGCTGTGCGGCGTGTTGTGGGCTGTTCACCTGTACCCCCAGCGGCAAAAGCGGCAGATTCTGCTTGGCATTTCGACAGTACGGTTCCAGCCGCGACAGCAACGACTCGAGTCGAGCCGAGCGCTCCACGTCCTCGTCAGCATAGCTAGCCAGCCCAGCGAGGACTCGTACGGTACGTTCCACGCCCTCCAGGAAGTTGATGGAAGGCATGGCACGTATCGTGCGTTCGTTTATCAGTGGATGACTTGTTGCTGGCATCAACACGTCACCCATTGATACAAGAACGCGTGGAAACGCGCGTTCCGGATCGCGATCGAAGAAGCCGAACGCGTCAGCGGAGGGGGCACCGCGATAGTCGGCTTCAGTATCCAGCGTCTTGAACACGCGCCGCCAGAACGAAGGGTTCTCCACTCCGCTGTAGCCATAGCACCGAGCCAGCGCCGTCCACAGAGTGCATGAGGCACGCAGACACGCCGCAAGATGAAGCCGCGTGGCGTCTGTGTCATCAGGGTCATCGCGCCGGCGCGTCAAGTTGACGAGGATCCACTCGTGGCTCTTCACGATGTCGAAGGACCGCACAGCCGCCGGGTCGACAACGAGCTGCACGCGGCCACGCAGTTCGTGCTGCCATGCCGTGGCTGCAGCCCACGCGTCGTCCTCTGGGAGCTTCATGGCGTGGTGCGATATGGAGAAAGCCTCATCCACCGAGGAGCGACTGTGAATGGGCAAAGACCATCATTCTACAGATTGTCAGGCTCAGATGGCGAATCTTCAAGTACTAATGAAGGCGAAGCTAAGCTAACACGCTAAGCTGATTCGCGTGATTTGCTGGCGGGCGTCCTGCCAAACCGAGCAGTGGCGAGACCGTTGGGGTCGCCTTTCACCACCCATCCACCACCACGATCAACCTGACTCTCATGATAAGCTGGTCTGAGCCCCGGCCTCGGAGCTTTCCGTCTACAGACAACTCGATGAGTACCGTCTCGAGGTCTTCTGTATCGACTTGACGGATCTACGCGGCAAAGTATTCCACTCCACGGCCCTGAAGGCTTCAGTCCATGTCTATCCTCATACCTCGCGCCAGTAGTTGTGACGTCGGCGTGAAGAGGAAACTCCACTGGCTGTTGTGTGAGCGCCACCGGGCCAAGACAATCGAGTCGCTCACCGGGAAAGTCGCGTGGTGGATACCCCACACCGAGAACTCGTT
The DNA here is from genome assembly GCA_023334995.1 of Pythium sukuiense. Classification (NCBI taxonomy): domain Eukaryota; phylum Oomycota; class Peronosporomycetes; order Pythiales; family Pythiaceae; genus Pythium; species Pythium sukuiense. The sequence continues at coordinate 4,462 of JAADVL010000639.1, read as the reverse complement.
GGCAACCAAAATCGCCCAGCGGGAGCTGGACGACGTGTACCTGCGCTCAATCAACTAGAGACGCCTCAGCACAAGCAGCGTCTTCAGCCGCGGGCGAAAGACGTCGCTGCTGGAATGGAAATATGAGGTTTACTGCCCAAATTTGACGAAGGCATTGGCAGATTCAGAACTTTGGAGAAGGATAGAGTACTAGTATGCCTGACATATCGATTCATCACATGACTTCTTGTGGCCAGCCCCTGGCAAGCCGCCTTCCCTCCCAGACAACTCAATCGCTCGAATGCCCAAGTGCTGGAGACTTGACCCCAGAACACGCAGCAACTGCTCCAGTAAGAAGACAAGAGGAGGCTCGAAGACGCGTCTACTGACCTCGAACTCGCTGAGGGCTTCTCGTGCTGCTATCGCGGGTCGCGCTGCTACCTTACAAGGCAATTAAGATTCCAGAGGACGACGCGTGGGCTGTGGCGACAGTGTGGCTGCACGAGCTGCGTGGCCGTGTGCAACTCGTCGTCGACCTGACGACTGCGTGGTCCTTCGACATCGTGAAGAGCCACGAGTGGATCCTCGTCAACTTGACGCGCAAGCGCGATGACACTGACGCCACGCGACTCCATCTTGCGGCGTGTCTGCGTGCCTCGTGCACGCTGTGGACGGCTCTGGCTCGGTGCTATGGCTACAGTGGAGTGGAGAACCCTTTGCTCTGGCGGCGTGTTCAAGACGCTGGATACTGAAGCCGACAATCGCGGCTGCCCATGTACAGACGCGTTTGGCTTCTTCGATCGCGATCGGGGGCGCGCGTTCCCCAGGCCTCTTCTCTCGTTATTTGACGCACCAGTGAATGGAGTGGAACGGTTCGTGAAGTTCCTCTGTGGGCTCGAGAGTCACGGTGTTGCGGAGACAGAGCGGATACTGTCGAAGCCGCATGGTGGACTTTCCGGGGCGCCTCCATCACGTGTGCCGCTGGTGGTTCTAGTATCGAGCCTCAACACGCAGTACAGCTTGTCTAGAGAATCGAGGCTGCCACCAACTCGTCTGGATTCACAGTCTGTTGCGAGAAGCTTGTGGTGAGCGAGTGGAGTTGGCAGGGGGACCCTTCCGCGACACTGGAGAAGCTAGCGGCGCTCCACCGCATCCCGTGTATGTCGATCCCGACGCTCACGATGCCGCCCCTAGGGGGCTACGACAACTATCTCCCCCATCACCAGACGATCTTCGGCTTCGGCTCCACCTCCTCGACGACTGATGCGAGCCCAGTTCACCATACATCGCAGGTGCTGCTTGCTCGAGCCCAGCTCCACGACGAGGAGATACCCTCTTCACGGACTACGACTGGGCGTGGCTGGGCTACGCCGTCTTCCGTCCTGATGCAGCCACGTCCTCATGGCGTCCGCTTGGCCTCGAGACCTCGAACATCGGCGTCGTCAAAGGTCCAAACTTCACACGCATTGGATGGCGACAACAACCTTCTCGTGGCATATCTAGGTGTCTGGGATCCCCATCCACGCATCAAACAGCGCGTACCACACGGCCAGACTCGCTCAGAAAGGCAACTATCGGGTATACCAAAGTACTCGCTCATCTTCCAGTCAACAGCACGGTCGATGTGTGCGTGTCTTCGATACCACGACGTTCCTGCGTCGTCGTTGCTGGCCTCGGACTTGGCTGGATAGACAAGCAAGTGATCTCGAGTTTCTGCAGAAAGGATCGACTGGGTGTACCTTCCCGAAACTAATCAAGGCTAAGCTAACTAGCACACGTCTCAGACATGAATCATGGCACGGGGCAACATGGAGACACTGCTGTTGTCCGTAGGCGCTGTGTATTCTTCTTGAGGATGCTATTTACTCGGAGGGATAAGCACCTTGTCGGAGATAGCAAGCCCGTACTTGCGGTTGAAGTCGGCGATGTCCACGGCGTCCTCTTCCCTGCAATAGTACAACGAGCGCTCCATGTGGTACATGGCTTCGCCTTTGATGTAGTGGTATCCGATGGAATCTGGAGCGCAGCAGTCGTCGCCCCACTTGAGGCCGCCGATGTCGTTGTGGAAGTCGAGCCAGAAGCCCTTGGCACGCTCCGGAGTCATGGTGTATTCTCCGCCTGGATTCGTCGCGTGCCATCGCGGACGACCCTGGAGATCTCGTGTATCCCATGGGACTACATCGTGCCACATCATGCAGTAGCTCGTCGATGTGTCTTCAGGCGCTGTCTCTCCTGACGGCTCAGAGAGACACGACTTGTCTTGCATGGAAGCCACGAACTTGTCGAGGAACAACCGATTCATCGCGTAGCCTGGTCCGCCCGAGTTGAACACCCACCGGTCGTACGACTTGCGCCACCGCTCCTTGACATCCTTGTTGTGAATGGATCGATCTGGACTGTCGTCTGGCAGGCGGAAGCGTTTGCCCAAGTGCATTGGCTGGCGTTTGTAGTTCATCATGATCTCCGGACGACGCAAGTACTCCCTCAGATTATCCACCACCACATACGCGTCATCATCGGCCTTGTAGAACCAGTCGTAGTCGTGGCGGTAGTGGTCGTGGATATACTGAAGAACCTCGCGGTGCTTGAGCCAAAGGTGGTAGTAATCCGCCGGCGCGTTCATCTTCAGGATCGGATACTGGATCTCGAACTCCATGCCTTCGTTCACGACCATCGTACCCGTAACGTTACTGAAGAACACGAGCTTGTCACAACGCTGGCCCCACGTGTCAGCGACGAGCTGTGCGTGGCTCTTGTGATACGACGAGATGGTGTTGACATAGCAGAAGATGCGCGGGTATTTGGCTGTGACATTCGGTCGCATTGTAGGCGCTTGGGTGGCCAGAGTTTGCTCCATCGAAACGCGTGGCTTGGGGTTCACTGTCATGAGTCGCAGCGCCTGGTTGAAGCCGACGTAGTCCTTGCGACAGAGCTCTTGCTTCTGGGCGAGAGTAAACGGAGATGGAGATGGCGTCGGCGCCTCAGCTCCAGCCCCTTCTGGAGGTTGCACCCCATGTGAAAGGTCTGGCTGGGTGGTGTCGGTCTCCGATAGTGTGCGAAGGCTGGACAATCCATTGGCTGTAGCCACATATAGTAGGAGCGCCACGAAGAGCAAGGTACCACGCAGTAATTGACAACCGCAACGCATGGCTACCTAGCTCCCCCGAGGTTAATAGCTCTGTGATGTACTGCCGAGTGCTTCAGGAATCGTTCAAGAACAGCCTCCCTGAAGCGACGTGAAACCATCGAGAAACGGACTCATGGGAGGCACATTCAGAGAAGTACATGCGAAGTTTCCGCTTGACCATGAACGGCCATCTAACTGCAAGCAACCGATTGGAGAATCGGAAATTGCCAACATCCATATCGCGAGCGAGGCAGAGACTCGAGGGATCTACTCGCTTCTGCATGAGGCCAAGAGCCGTCGAAATCCCTCACGAAATGCGCGGCATGAATTGACGGCGTGGCGCTGTACCATGGCTATCGACTAAACGAGCAAAGCTTTGCGTCGGATCACGTGCCGTTGCAATTTGCACCAGCCTCGTGCATGTACAGTACCGTACAGGACAAGCGCATGACCACCACGCTCCCATTCCTTACTACGGGCTTGAAGTTGCGTGGGCTGCCATCGCGTCGAGAGGCGAATGAACGCGCTCGTTGAAGCTTCCTGAAGCGCGAGGGTCTTGTCGGCAGCGTCACCACTCACGCGCTCGCTTGGAGAATCCGCCAAATATCCAGTCCGCGTCGGCAGATCGCGATCCTCTCGCTGCACACCGCCAGGGCTCGGCGTCGGTGTCGCATTGCGATCGGCTGCACCGTCCAATGCCTTCTGAATAGGGAGTCTTCATTCAGCTAGGGCTGTGTCGATGAAGAAAGCGCCGCTGCAGCACTGGTATGTGAGACTCACTGAATGGCGAGTTAATGGAGCTTACTATAATAGGTGTTTGTATCGGCGACACAGAGAGTGACGCATCTCCACTGTTTCTGAAGTTGCAAACGAGAACTCGGATCGACGAAGAAATCAGCTGCTTGGCAACTCCAAAAACAGAGATGTACTTCCAATATCATTATGTTGAGCTCACACAAATAGTCACTTTAGCATATCCTACTACAATAAGAGTGTCTACTTGCACATAGCCGAGCCAGTTTCATAGCTTCCTGAGACGCTCGATTCTCCGGATCTTTTGGCGCCTGGGGTTATGAGCAGGGCCACACTTCGATCTGAGAGCAGGCACTTTTTAGAGGAAGCATTGGGCTGGACAGTGCAGGTCTGTGCAGGGTTGGTAAGTCTGTAACATACTGGCAGTACGGTACTGGCACAGTGTTTCCGAGGATCCAGAAGCCACCGTTGAAAACATTCGGTCCGTTTCACCAGAGAGAGACGAGGACGATCGCAGTTGCACACTTTGTCAGGGGCACTCACCGATCCAAAGGAAACGCGAGAGCCGGAGAATGGCTGCGGTTCCCCAATAAACAACCCGCG
>JAADVL010000638.1:0-18747 GCA_023334995.1 Pythium sukuiense | reverse complement strand
GCTGTCGGTCGAGAGGCTGCCAATCTTGACTTAGTCGGACGCCGCTCTCGTCTCACAGAACGAAAACGGAAAGTTGCACGAGAGCATCATGTCGATCCAGGAGAAGATCTTGTGGGTCTTGTCGTCGATGAACCCCACCAACGTGCCCGTACTGGCGCTCGCGCTCGTCATCTCCGCGACGAAGTTGGTATGCCACATGAAGATGTGGCCAAGCAGGCTGGCAAAGCCAGTGTTGGGTTCCATCTTGCGCTTGACACCACAACGGCAGACGTAGAAGGTCGTGGGCTCGCTGTCTTCGCCCGCAACGCACTTGAAGTAGAAGACAGACACCTGCTTCGAGGTGAAGGAGTCCGAGCGCACCTTCTGCGACTTAGTCTTGCTTGGCTTTTTCGCTGGCTTACGGGACGTCGCGACCGACGGGTGGCTCTGCTTCGAGCCGCGGGATGGGGACTTCGCTGGCATGGTTGGTGTGGAGGCTCGGGTTGGACTTGATGGCTGGGGCACTTGGTAGGAAGCTGTGGGAAAAGCTAGTGACAGTTGAGGAAAAGAGAACGCGGTTGGCGAAGGCTCGGAGTCAGTCCTCTGAGAGTGGTCTGTGAGCCACGAAAAGCACGGTTCGGTGAAGCTCACGGTTCGAACGAAACCGCTGGCAGGTTGCCCTACGGTCTGGGGCAATTAGGGCTATTGGCGGCAGAGACGGTCAAATAGATTATTGAATTTTCATATCCGACGACAGAAATAAATAATTTTTCGACAAAAAAACGGGTATATTTAATAAAAATAGTATTTTCGGAACCCCTGCCAACAACAGCTCTTTCGATCTGCATTTCGCTGCGTCCACCACAGAACACCGGTTCAAGTTGATCGATGATGAACATCTCACTGAGATTTGCGTGCGCGAGGCACCGAGTGGCGAGATCTCGGCGCTGAGCTTCCGCACCAATATTCGCCGCTCGCCTTGGTACGGGTCTCGAGACGGCACGATACGCAGAATCACAGCCCCAACTGGCTTCTACATCCACTCGATCCACGGATCGAATGCAGCAAAGGCATGCCGAAACGTCGGGGTGTACTTGTCCCGCTCAAGCTTCGCGTGGGGACGTCACCGGACCAGGGGACGTGGATTGCCGACTCGGACGTCATTGGATCGGTCGCCTACGACTCCACATCACCCGATTCTTCTTTCTTTAGTCCCAACTTTCTTCGCGCGATTGATGATCGACTTTGCTCCGAATTTGTGTGTTGTGTGGGGGATCGGAGAGGTCGAGTACCGGCGGTACTTTGCGCTGACAGACGACCCACTGCCCAAAGGCTCCTGTCTTTGCGTGTTCGCGGAGCACGAACTCGTCACGGCACTTCGTGCTTGTGTCGCCCAGGATCGGGTTTCGGCCATCCATTTCGACACGACGCTGCGCACCACCGAATGGCTTGGGCCTGAGCCAGAGCCAGGTTCTCAGATCGAGGAGCGAAGCATCGACAACGAGCCTTCAGCGACTCTTATTGGTGGTTTTTTCACGATGGACAGTGACAACTGCCTCAAGTGGATTGGCGTGTCTTTCCACAAGAAATCCGACTAAGTGCCATCGATCGCCATACATGGTTGTCCTATCTCCAAGTATTCGGGCTCACAAGACAGAAACAACAAATACAAAGTGGATGTATGCATGCAGATTTGAAAGTTGGAAGTCTAGTGTCTCCACGTTGCCGGTTTCTTTGCCTTTAAAGCACAGGCGTCGAGAGGATATCCGTGGCCTGCTCAATAGTCTGGCATAATCGAATCAGCTCGCGCTTGATCGTCACAGCGTTGCCACTGTACACCTCCTGCGCCACGCCTGGGAAAAAGCCCACGCGGTAGTCATCGTACTCGGAGATACCGTACAAAGCCTGTAAGAATGAACCCCACAGCAAGCATAGCATCAGTCAACCAACCGATCAACCTCCCATGGCCAGAAATCAGCGTGCCACTCACATTCTTGAGCCACGGCATCTTCGGCAGCCCTGCTGGCAGCATGAAGGCCTTCTCCGTCATCAGCAGGCGCGTGTTCATCTCACGAACTTTCTTCAAGTCGACCACGAGCTCGCCACTGATCAAGTTCACCATCGAATCCCGCAGCTCCTTGATCTCCTTGGTCACCGCCACGGCTGCCTCTTCGAATTCCTTGATGGACATGAGCAAGCGGTTCATGATCGGCCCAAGCATCTGCACGTTACGCGACTGCTTCTTCAACGCGTCTTGGATGTACGCCTCGCCGTACCGCAAGTCGCGCGCAACTTCTGTGAAGTCGTACTGGAGGAAGATAGCGTCACTGAACGACAGCAGGATGCTGCCGTAGAGCTGTGCTGCTGCGCGATGGAACGTGAACGATGGGTCGGCGAACTTCTTGATCCAGTCGATCGAGTCATTGCGTGAGTTCTCCACGCCAAAGTATCCACCGTCAAAGCCCAGTTCGAGCGACGGGATGCCGAGGCGAGCCAAGAACGGCGAGATCTTGTTGTCGGCACCAGGCAGTGCGATGCGTGGGATTTTGGCCGTTGGAATCATCTTGCGTGTCTCTTCCAGCCACGACGCGTACACGGAATCACCCGAGTCCTTCAGATCTTCGTGGGAGAACGTCGTGTTGAGTGGTAGCAGCGAGCTGGCAAGGGTGAAGTCGTCTTCATCATTCGTCGAGCCAGCGTCGGCTGGTATGAAGAACCACTGGCTACTCGCCTGTGAGAGCGAGCGCTGGTGGCGACCACGAGCAGTAGAGGCAGCACCAGAGAAGAACGACGCGACCGGCACTTCGGACTTTGGCTGCACGATCTCCGTCGACATGAGGTAGATGTTCTTGCGGAGAGACGCCGCTGCCTCACAGTGGAGAGCGCCAGCGCCACGCACGACATCGCGAAGGTGCAGATACACGACGCCACGACCGCCCAAGTGCGAGAAGTGGCGATCGATCCACTCGGAGCTACCCACGGAGCCGTACTGCTCACCGTCGAACGACGCCAAGAGCAACGTGCGGTGCGGCACCCAGCCATTCGTGAGCAGATCGCCGATCGCACGAAGCAGCTCAATGAACACCGCATTTCCTGAGCCCGGGGACGCCGCCCCAGCGTTGAGAGAGTCACGCTGAGCACCGACAATCACGTAGCGGTCGGCTTCACGCGAGCCTGGCACTGTGATCAAGACGTTCCAAACCTTCTTGAGCGTGTACTTGTTCTTGTTCTCCATCGAGATTTCAAAGTCGCTTGGGCCAACGCGGTACGCAGTCGTCATATCCGTCGCAGCAGCGCCTCCCAGCCATGATGGGGAGTTGAAAACCTGAGCTGCCGTGAGAAGCTTGTCATTCTGGTTGATCTGACTGAGCAGCTCGCCCGCGACCTGGGCACTGATCGGCATGCTGACGACTTGCGGCACGATGTTGTACGTGTTGTTGACCGAGAACACTTCCTCTGCTGAGATACGGTCCTCCGCGTAGCCGGAGAAGCCGTCCGGCGTCGATGGGTCGCCGTTGCCCATGTAGACGCTACCGTACGAGGCCTCAGTCGACACGCGCCACGGTCCGTCCGGGTATGGTTTGCCACGAGCCTCGCCGTCGTCGAACGGATCACTACAAATGAAATGATAGTGTCAGACTCACCGATTGCATCAGGCCGAAGCAGAGTCTTTGGTATATATACGTACTTGTACGTCAGCACGCCAACGGCACCGAACTTGCCAGCCAGCACAACCTTGGCGGGTAAAGAGATGTCGCCGCCCATGCGGATGAGCACGATGCAATCAGTCACGTTCACATTCGACTTGGCTAGTGCCGCGTAGTCCTCGGAGCGGCCGAAGTGGGCATACACGAGCTTGCCCGAGGCCGAGCCGTTCTTCGAGTACATGTGAAACGGTGGGAACTGCCAATACATACATCGTTTGGTCAGCTCCTGGTCTCCCCGCATCAAGTGGCAAGGAATCGTACCGGAGTGCGTGGGTTCTTCTTGAAGTTGGCCATGAGATCGAACTTGGCGGTGCCATTGACCTTGATCTTGAGCGACTCTGGCTCGTTCGTCAGGATCTCAAACTCTTCGAGCTTGATATAGCGCTCTTCGATTCCGAAATCAATGGCTCGCGAGCGAATGAACTTGGCCATTTCCTGGTCTCCGACAGTTCCCGTGTGGCGCGTGCCCACTGTGTACTGCTCGAGACTCTCGCGCGCTCCAGCTGCCGATGTAGAGGACATGAAGCGGTGCTGAGTCGGCGGTAGAGCACTGACAAAGAAAGCCACCAGTTCAGAAGTGAGCACATGGAGACTAGTCTCTAGCTAGGAAGTACGGACCTGAAAGACTCATGGTGCGACAGGTAGTGGAGGAATGCCACGCAGAGCATGACCGAGAGGAAAAGGCCCATGAGTGTGGCCACACCGACGCGATGGCGGCGCTTGATCTCGTCCTCGCTCACGTCGTCGTCCACGCGAGTCGCGCGAGGGCTGTCCATGTACAGATTGGTCGACCCCAGAATCGGACGTTCATCGTTGTCGTCCTCCTCTTCGCCGTCATGCTCCACGGCTTCTGCTGGACGGTCCAGCTGCAGCTTGAGTGCGTTGCGAGACGATGGCGGGCCTGCGCGCAGCGAATCGCCCGAGATGATGCGCACCTTTTCCTCGGACGCCAGCACTTTGCCGCCCATACTTGCTCAGAGAGTGGACGAGACCGGAAGCACAGTCAATATTGCAGTCTGAGCCTCAGTGAGCCTGCCGCCTTGCTCCCACTCACCCCATGAGCAGAAGACCCAAGATTAGCGACGAAGCCACCAGCGTAGAGGAGGAAGTACGCCAACAGCTCCGACAGACTCGCTATTCATAGCATGAAAGGCACTTCAACTGCACCGGGAAGGCCAAAACTGCGATGATGCTCCTTCGGGGTCGTCCGTTTCACGTGGGACTGGCTAACCCACGAATCAAAGCTTGTGTGAGACGAGCTGTGAGCTTTCGTGCTTTGTTTTGGTTGGGATGGTGTTGCTCAAGCGCAAATTCAAGTTTGAGGATTGTCATCTTTTGATTTTTCCCTTTGTCTCGTTGTTCAACGCCACGCTAGACATACACTGACTTCGCTTCTCCTCTGCTGCTGCTTTTGCTCGTACTGTACTCGTCTTTCTTTTCTACTGCTGCGTTGGGCGTGGGGGGATTTTCGAACGTGGCACTCGCTTCGTGCCCTTCTTTTTGTCTCGCTTTTCAGGATTTCTTCGCCTTGGGATTCCTTTTTACTAATCTATCAACGCCGTCCCCATTCCTTCGGGGACCAGCGCTTTGTCGTGTCTTCAGTTCTTTGTTTCGGCATCTTCTTCAGTTCTTCCGACACGCACGGCACTTGACATACATACACTTGACGGTATCACAGGAGATCACCGTCTCGTACTATCAACACACGAAGGGCTCGCTGGGCCTCTAGCTGAAGCAGCTGATGCTGCGCACCTTCTTCTTGGGCTGCTGCTCGGCGAACATTGTGACCACGGCACGTTCCACTTCCTCCACCAACGCGTCACTGAACGCGTCATCCGACTCATCGACAACCACCTTCTCCAGAGCCTCCGCCACCAGTTTCTCCAGCGTCGACGGCTGCGAGAAGTCGCCTTCACGCTGCAAGTGGCTCCCGATCTCATACAGCGAGAAGCCTTCCTCGGCACCGGCCTTGAGCACCGTCGTGCAGATGCGCATCGTTGTGATGCACTCTTCCTCGATACTCAACGAGCGAAGGATCGAGGCATCACGAGACGCATCCAGCGACGCAATGTGGTCGATCTCCTCGCACGTGAATGGGAACTGAGCCTGTGGCCAGTTGAGCCAGTCAAAGTTGGCATTGTCCAGGTGCTTGTATGACGGTAGGCAGAAGCCGTGGTCGATAGGCGTCATCTCGAACGTCGCGCTGCCTGGCGTTTGCTTGTGGAGCAGGATGTTGCCAGCATGGCGGTCCGTGTTGAAGAGCCTCACGTCCAAAATGCCGACCTTGTGGACCTCCGGTACTGAGAATTTGAGTGGTCCCATGTCCTCGGCTGAGCTCTCTGACTCAACGAAGGCCTGGACGGATCCTTCCTTCACTTCGCCATTGGCGAGAGGCAGAGACAGCAGACTGGTCACTGGCACGCCGCTGAAGTTACCGTAGGCTTCGTCCAACAGGAAGGCCGCGCGTTCACGCAGCGCGCCGTTTCCCACACGGAAGCCCTTGTTCACCGGGTGCTCCGTCTCACCCACAATGGCGTTCTCCTTGACGTAGCCACGTGGGTTCTTGGGCGCCATGTACTCTTCGTCACGAGGCTTGAAGACAGCGAACGCCGTGGCATCCGGCGCGCTGGCATCCTGAAGGAAGTACACACCGCCACAGCCATCACTAGTGAGCCGTGTCTCGAGCGTCTGCTTGGCCACGAGGCTCTGGATATGGTTTTCAAAACGAAGAAGCGGCTCACTCGCCAGCCAAAATGCAGGCGTGGCTGGCTCTGGCTCGGCTACGGGCTGCTGCGGCTCTTCCACGACAACGACACTGGCGGGTGGCTTGACTAGCTCTTCATCCTTGGACGACACACACGGCACTGTGAGCTGCACGAGCGACGGGTACAAACTCACGACGGACGCGCACTGCTGCAGCAGGTCCTTGGCCTGGCTCACACCGGCGCTGAGCCCACGCAAGTTCATCAAACGGCACGACAACGAGGACTCACTCGGCTCGCTACATGGGTCCGGGAACAGCGGATTCGCCTGAGGCTGGCAGCGTGGCGACGCGGGGCTGGGCTTTAAGGCCGCGACGCCATGCGCAACGGCGCGTAGACGCAGGTGCGGAGTCTGGGTCTTACGCGGCTCGCTCTTGGCGCGCTTGAGCGGCCACTTGAACACAGAGGATGGAGAGGACGACGCAGAGGACGACGAGGCGGACGCACACGCCGACAGCTTCGCCTTGTCGGACGCTGTGGAGCTCTCCGCCGAGCGCGAGAGCCACCAGTTCGCGAGGCCCATTGTCGGAGGCGGTGGTGCTGCTGGGGGGGATGCGAGTCGCGCGTCGCCGAGCGCGGCTCCCTCGTCCACTCGCGTCGATCTACAGCCAGGCGCTGCGGGTCCCCTCGCCGGCAGGACACTCACAGACGCAGACTACTAGGAGCCCTTGACGGTCTCTTCTTCTTCTTCCTTCGTGTTCTGGACAATGGACGGAGCTGCCCGATGGGGAAGACTGTTCTCCGTGCGTTTTAGTTCTGCGTCGGTATGGGACACCTGCCTCTGCTCAGAACCGAATTTTGCACTCTGCACGGAGCACGCGCTGCGTTCCGGCCAGCTGGGCGAGTGTGTATCCGCTGATCGGATCAGTTCTTTCTCTTGTCTTGCGACGCGGGAGCAAAGTGGGAATGAAAAGAAACAAAACCCAGTCGCCACCACACGAGCAGGCGAAGTTGCATACGGCGACTGCAGAGGCGACGGAAACAAACAAACAGCCGCACTGGCCTCTAGCGTGCAAACTGGAGTTGGGACAGGAGAGAGAGAAGGAAAGAAAACAGGTGTCGGGAGGTTGAAGTTCCCACTGACGGGGCGAAGAGGTCGCTTGGGTCACCCAAGTTGGGTGTGGGACTCCCTCATTTGGCCATTGCACGAGCGGATGGATTGTACACTCTTGCGTCCACTATGGTGCTGAAACGGCAACGAAATATCGAATGAACACCACAAACTGGCTACTGTAGAGAATATTCTTCTGTTTGTTTGCTCCGCAGCGCGGAGAGTCAGACCAAATGAGGGGGATGCGACCAATGCAAGCGCAGAACAAGTTTTTCGCGTCTAATGATTGGATGAAAAAATTCTAAAAATGTTGGTGGCCAGAATGCGCAAATTTCTAAAACTAACATCAGTTTACTCGTTTATCGAAAAAAGACTGAAGCGTCTAAACATGTTTACAAGCTGACATTTTTAGACGATCTACACCTTTCTCCCTGTAGGATCTAAAATCGAGAGCTCGAGTTCTTGTCAATGAGCTGGAACTTCATGGCCAACAGCATCTTGAGCGTCTCCTTGGCGATGTTGATGTCGTACTCCTTCTCGTCGTCCGTCAAGAAGATGTACGGCACGAGACACGGGTGCTTCTTGTTTTGGTCGTTGCGTTGCGGGCCGTAGGTCCAGCCTTCGTCCATGCGGCCCTTAGCCCACACCTCGTGGGCGTTTTCGGCCAGCAGGTCCACGAGGCGAAGTAGGCGAGGAGGCAGCTCCACCTTGGTCGTATCGATCGGCAGAGGGCGGTACAAGAGGTCTCGCTTCTCGCCGTACATGGTCGAGTACGGCGAGTCTTCCATCAGGCTGCTGCGACGGAAGCTCATGGCTTCACGCATCAACTGCGGTACGAGCTTCTTTGGAGTTGCCTTCTTCGTGCTATCAGCCGCACCATTCTCGCTGGCAGACGTGTCGTCGCCTTGCGTGGCGATGGCTTCTTCCACAAGGCCATTGTCGTCAGAGAGGTTGGACGACGAGCGACTGAACGACTCGGCGAAGCTGGTCGTCCCCGAGGCTCGTATGATTGTGTAGTTCATGAAGATGATTGTCTTGAGCGTTTCCATCGACGAGCGGTAGTCAAACTGCTGCTCGTCCCACGACAGTAAGTGGTATGGGACGAGGTTGGGGTGTAGCTTCTTGCCATCGTCTCGCTCTGGTCCGTAGTGCCATCCTTGTTTCAGACGCTCCATCGACCACATATCGTGGCAGTTCTGAGCCAACATATCAGCGAGGTGCTCGAGCTGGCCAAGGTCGATCGAGTTCGTTTCCACCGGCTTGGGTCGGTAGTTGTGGCCTTCTTTTTCTCGTGACGGCATGTCAATCAGGCACTTCCGGAAACGGAACATGACCTGCAGGGCCTCTTGGCGGACTTCATCTTGAGTGCACGTGCTCTTCTTTCGGTCCTTCCGCAAGTACAGATCCAGCATGCGGTACACTTCGTCGTAACGCAGACTCGCTCGTCCTTCTTCTCGCATGCTTTCGAACAGCAATAGCAAGTAGTAGTCGGCGACGAGATGGGCCTTCGTGTAGTTCCACAACTTGGTGGCCCGCATGAGACTCTCTTGCAGCTCCTTCACAAAATTCTTGAGCAAATGCCACGCGAAGAATTGCCACGGAATGCGAAGCTTTTCACCACCAAGCAGCTCCAAGACACGCTCCCGAGGCGCCGTCATTGGGAATGGCATTTGCTCGGCCTCACTGTCACTCGCAGACGACTCGAGAGTTGTCGTGATGTTGCCAGCACTGTCGATCTGCCCCAGAACGACACACTCGACTGAGAGCTTGTTGTGGTGAATGACCTTGAGCGCGAGTCCATCGCCCAGCAGCGAGTCGCCTTGCAATCGGATCGTAATGCCGGTCGGGATCATTTCTTTGATTGTCTTGTGGTCGAAATTCTCCGACAGTCGAATGTGAGTAGCCATTGCGTCCTTCTCCTTCACAGGTATGCCTTGAATTCCTACTGGCTTGCGATCACCATACTGGATGCGTCGATCAAACTTCATTCCAAAGCGTAGAAGCGCCACCACTCGCCACACGGCACCACGGAATAACTTCTTCGCACGCTGGCGAGTCTCTTCTTGATCGATCAAGTTTGTGGAGATCAGGCGGATCTGCTGCTTGGGGAGCATGCGAAGCACTTCGTTCTTGCCGACAACGACTGTCGGACTGCAGGACCTGAGATAGGTGCGGACACGTGCCAGCACATCGTACTCGACATCTTCACCAGAGCCCTCGTCATTCTTGGCGGATTCGTAGTACTCGGACAAAATCGCGACAAACATGTTCACCAAGATCTGGAAAACGAGCACGATGAACGTCACGATGAAGACGGGAGCGAGTCTTGGGTTCGCCTGTCTCAGGCGTGGATAATCCATCTCGCCTGCGAGCATGTGGAAGCACGTTGCGTACGACTTGCCAATCGTTGAAAACTCTTCCAATGCGAAACCGAAAGCGTACGTGCCCATCGCCGAGTACCCGAGGAAGATCAGGTTAAAGATGACCAAGAAACCCATGAGATCACGCGTCGCCATGCCAAGCACACGCCACAGCAAGTTCAACGTCGAGTTCATGCGCAAGAACTTGAACACCTTCAGCAAACTGATAGCGGAGCCAATGGAAGCCAGGTCCGAAAGCTGCTGGAACGAACGTAGAAGCTCCTGGACGTCACTGTGGTCAATCTCGTCAACGCTCTTGCCCTTCATGATGCCGCCCAGGTGGGCCGTGAACGCGATCGACGCCATGTGATATCGCGCTGCGTAGAGGAGAAGCGACGCCAACACGAAAAGATGCGTGAGCTCGAAGATATTCCACATATCCGACCTCAAGTACGTTTTCGCGCCCATCGTACTCATCTCACTCGCTTCGCCGATGCAGTACGTGAGGAAAAAGAGAAGAAGGGCGATCCACAACGCGACTCGCGAGTCAAACGACTTCACAAGCGACCATGCAGTCTCTGCAGCGTACTGAATCTGCTCGAGCGTGCGTCGCAGGCCCTTTTTCTTCGGCTGTGCAGTCTTTGACGTGTCCGCAACGCCAGCTTCACCGAAAAGCTCACTCTCTTCTAATCCGACCACGCGAAGGTTCGCACTGTGAGCGTAGTGTTTCATGTGCCCTGACGGGCTATTCGTGAAGACGTGCCAGCCGATTGTGAACACACGAGTCACGGGGTTCACAAGCATGAATTCGATCGAGAAGGCTCGCGTTGCAACCGAGATCCACTCGTCTTCTTGCAGATCTTCCACATCCACGTCGCACAGGTCCACAGTGTAGCCACCGCTTCCAAAATTCTGCAAGCTGGACGTCGACGCGTACTCGAACACTGAGCTCGACAGTCGCGGCTGCAACGAACCAAGGCCGTCGTTCCACTGGTACACACGCTTGCCACTCGCTCCTTGGATCGGGTCTTTTATCTCTGATGCCTCAGAGTAAAATGGGTAGCACGGCGCGAACCAGCCATTGTAAACCTTGCACTGCTCTTCCTTGACGCGCACCTGGCGGAAGCGCACGCCTCCGATACGAAGCCACTGTGCCTGGACGTCCTTCCGCTGGCAGATATGCGACGATACCGTGCCCGCAAAGTCGTACACGTCTCCGACTTTCTTCAATTCGCATACGCCTTCCTCACGGCAGGTCAGGTAGCCCACCACATCGTTCTGCTGGTAGCTGTCTTGCACCGGCAGCCAGCTGAGCAGCGAAAAGAAAATCGTGAGAAAGACCAAGTACACGACGAGCTCCTGGTAGAACTGGCGACGCTTGATCTCCTTGAATTCGGCCACGACATTCTTCAGGTCCAATTTCTTCTTCTCCATGTGGATACCCTTGTACACGTGGACGGCGCCGCCACTTGCGCTGCTCCACATCGCCAGGAAGCCTTTTGCAGCACGGCGCGAGGAAACCACTTGATGCGCAACACCCGCAAACGACTGTTGTCCATTCTGCGAGTCCTCGCCTCCGGTACCATTCGCTGTCGATCCACTGGCGCTCGACCCCGACTGCCGAATGCTGCTACGGATCGAGTTGGCGACGTTCTTGAGGCTTGGCGTCCGTGCAGCCGCCAGTCGCTTCGGTCTACTGCCAGCTGAGGTCTTTCTCGGAGCCTCGACGCTTTCCACAATCTCATCGTCGCTGCTGCCAGTGGATCCTTGTCGCACGAACGCGCCATGACCGGAGGTATTGCGATGGCGACGACGCAGCCCGCCGATCACGATACCTCCTGCAGACGACAGCCCACCGTTACCAGTAGGGGACGCGCCAGTGATGCTCTGTCCGCTGCCGCTGCGCACGCGGCGATGCGATGGTGTGCCCGAGATCTTGCGCGGCTTGGGCGGCATGGTCGTGGTGGAAACGGACTGTGGCGCTGGCGGTGTAGTCGTCTCTGGAGCTACAGCAGCGGGCGGCTCCTCCGCTGGCATCTCCTCCACTGGCGTCTGCTCCGTTAAACCCGCGTCAACATTCACGGCCAGTGGAGAAGGGGCGACCTCCACGTCATTCGGCGATGCCTC
Organism: Pythium sukuiense; assembly: GCA_023334995.1. Lineage (NCBI taxonomy): Eukaryota > Oomycota > Peronosporomycetes > Pythiales > Pythiaceae > Pythium > Pythium sukuiense. The sequence goes on along the minus strand of JAADVL010000638.1, from coordinate 6,761 downwards.
GGGTTGTCTCACTGTGTCATGCTGGAGGTCGGGGGACGCGCCACTGGACGGCGTTGCATCGGGCGTCTCCATGCTCCTACGCGGCGGGGATCTCGCAAATGCGGCCGAGAGGGGCGTGTCTTGAGCACTGTGTACTTGCTTGCTTCCTCAGTGCACCTAGAGGCCCACCAGCCAGCTCGAACCCAACGCGTTTGGGCTTCCTGGTCTGATGTGGCGTTGTGCTGGATGGGCTGCTGGGTGCAGCTGACAGGAGATATGTACACTACCGAATCTATACCGACCAAAACCGGTATTCGTCATTCTGACCCAAAACCAACGTACCACAACCTAGGTACCCGTGGGTCTGTGTCAGTTCGTACCACAATTGCGGTACTGTTTCTATCATGTACCATCGAAATCCTGTGTTAATGCATTCAAAACCTGTGTTAATGAATATCTGTTTGCGCTTCTTCAACCTAGTATCTCCCCCCCAAGCAGCCACGACGGCGCAAACGGCGGAAGCTGAAGTGAGAGGGATTCTCAACAAGAGCTCCACGATAACGAAGAGCACGGCACTTCACACCAAGCGGATACTACCCACGACAACTCACGATGCTCGCACGACTCAACACGCTCGGCATGAAGAAGGCGGCGGGTGTCGCCCCGCGTGCGCTCCAGGCGCGCTCGTACCACTACGAGAAGGGCACGGCCCAGAACATCATGGAGAAGAGCTGCTACCACGGCGTCAACTTCGTGATCTCGGAGAACGCGACCGTGTTTGACGCCATCACGCGCATGGCGGGTATCAACCTGGGATGTCTGGCGGTTAGCGGCAAGGATGGCAAGTTTGCCGGCGTGATCACGGAGCGCGACTACATGAAGAAGGTCGAGCTGCAAGGGCTCACGGCGAAGAACACCAAGGTCTCGCAGATCATGACCAAGCGCTCGCGTGTGATCGCTGCCAAGCCGAATGAGCGACCTGGTCAACTCATGGGCAAGATGCTCTCAAGTGTAAGTGGCTTCTGCTCCCGATACCCAGTCGAGCGTGGGTTCTCACGGTGTATCTTGATCTCTATGGATGTAGGATATTCGTCACTTGCCCGTGGTGAACGATGACGGCGACCTGATCGGTATGCTGTCGATCAAGGATATCGTGCGTGAGATCAACCGCGAGTACGACGCCGACATGGACACGCTGAGCTCCTTTGCCCTTGGCAAGGGAGGCCACTTCGTCTTGGACTAAGCCGTGTCGAAGCGTTGGCGTCACCTGAGGAGCATGTTTGAGACCCCGTTGATGAGTCTCCATCGCCATTCATCAACTGGGAAACATGGGCGCGGGGATTCAAGCAAGAGCGAAAAGAACCAATTGAGTCCACCCAGAAACAGTCAATGATACCGATACGTCTTGTTCTCACGTCCAGTTTCTTCTCCGTCCTCAAGGAGGCTGGCGCGATTCTTCACTACGGAACATCCAATGGCATGTGAGCTCACTGGGTGTGGTGGGAATCAAAGGTATGCATCAAACATGCTGTACGCTTTGGAGCTACCCGATGACTGCTCCTCGCATCACTGCGGCATCCACAGAAGCCACAGATGATTACCAGCCCACCGGCTTCTCTGCTAGGTGTCCTTGTCTGCTGCAGTGCGATCGAGGTCAGGCCCACGTAGCCACGTTACTTGTCAGGATCTCAAGTGTCCTCTGTTCAGTGAGCTCGCTGGCGTATGGATGTGACTCACTCCGTGGTCTACTGCGATGGCTTCAACTTGAACAGAAGATCCGATGCTGATTGCACACTAGTCTAGGTTAGCTTTCGCTGCTTACGATGGAGCTCCCATGTTGACGCTTTTGATTGAAATAGTCATCGTGTTAGTGCCGTCGTCAAAATCCTTTGACGCTGGACGTCTTCTGACCACATCGGCCAAGTGTACCGGTAGCAAACATGCCGATCTTTGACTCACGCTCGCCATGGCCACCAGAGCCAGCAGACAACAACAATCAGCGAGCGACTGCACGCATTCCCCTGGCGCTCCAGTCACGCAAGGGGCGCTCGTCTACGGTACTGTACTCGAACGTATGGCGCCTCCATCTGCGTTCTCGTTAAAACTTGCGTCCGTCTCGCAGTCACGCGCGCTTCTCAAGTTGAGCCAGCAGTGGCCATTTTTCCATGGAGCGTGACGAGTGTCCCCCCGCCACTCGCACCGTGCGAGGGGGCCTGGGTGAAACGTCGGGTGCCTGCATGCCAACACGATTTCCACACACAGGTCGAGAGTCTCAAACGAGCAATCAACCACAGCGCATGATCATGATCAGGGTTTTGATTGCAAAGTGTTCAGTCAGTCGGTTCTGTCGTTTGGAGGAGGAGCTCTCGCGGTCAAGCATCTGATTGGTGGAAACCACTCGTTCGAAATCGTCTCAGCCAATCAGAGCGCAGGTGGTCAGTCAAAGGGTCAGCGGAGATCGAACGTGAGCGGAAAGCTCAATGGCCGGAGCGAGGGATGGAAGGAACAGAGGTCCGCCTCTGTGCGAGTGAGTTGGAGCCGTCTGAGTCCACGCCACAGCCACGCAAGCAAGCGCAGTCGCTGCAGTTGGAAGTTCCATCGTTGGCACGAGAGCTGGAGACGCGTCTCACATCCAGTTCGGTCGGCCCCGCTTGCGCAGCTGCAGCGGATCCACCCATCGACGGTCGTCCTGCGGCTCTCTCTGGCGGTGGTCAGAAGCCCAACGACCCGAATCATATCGGTGCGGGGTTCTAAGCCTGCGTGTTCCATTGCTTCCACGTCGCGGGCGAGTGGAAGGAAGGTGGGCGCGAAGAACCGAGGCGTCACGCCACGGAATAAGAGCGTGGTGTCCTAACACACATACACCTACGCATCTACGCACACGACGCGCCTGGCATCCGTTAGTTGACCCAGCGCGTCGTCATTCCCCAGAACACGACCAGCAGCCGTACACTCAACGCTCGCGGACGCGTATATACACAGATCCACGCCGTGGCTTGGCCACGAAATGGGCGACACGAGGACACTCCGCCAACAGCGGATCGAGATCCAGACCACACCCACCAACACTACGACCACCTTCGTCGCGATGGAAGCCGCCAGCGGCCATGGTGAGACGATGACCCCAGGCCAAGAACAGATCCTCCAAGCCTTCGTGCTGGTTTCCTGGTACGTGGTGATATGTAGCCCTAGGTAGAAAGAAGGGCTCTGTGCTCCTTACTGTAGGGGTCTTTTTCTCATGCCTGTTTGTGTTATGTATCGTGTGTACGTAGCTCTCTGTCATTCATCGGTATCTGCTTCGTGATTCTCCACCATATATGGGAACGCTTCAGTCAATCTTGTGGTTCCTGGCGTCGGCGGCGAGAGTTCCACACGTACAATGTGTCGGCGACACCCGCCCCGGCCTCAGCACCTTCTCGTGACTTCAACGCACAGCTCGTGTTTATCCTCTCCTGGATCGATGTCTCGTCCATTCTCGCACGGATGGTGGGCCGAGCCGTACTGGAAGATGATACGTGGTGTGTCGTCCAAGCCACTGTGATCCACGCCGGCGGGCTTGCGAGCTGTCTGTGGACGACATGCATGTCCTTCAATCTGTACCGGTGGATCGTGTTCGGAGAGAGTGACAAGAAGCGGAGGGCCCGGCTCGCACCCTTCCTTCTCTTCACACTGGCACCCTCAATTCTGCTCACATTGTATCCGCTTCGAGGTGCGTCCCAATCCTTGTCTTGTCTGTAGTGATTTCGTATCTAACTGACTGATGCCGTGACTGTGTAGCCCACAAGTATGGCGACGCAACCTTCTACTGCTGGATCATGGATCCGCTTCTCATGTTCGTGCACTTCTACGTGTACTACGTGATCCTCGCTGTGATGAACGTGACGCTGCTGCTGTTGATCCGCATCAACTTGAAGCAGCGCGTACAATGGCACGACTCCGCCAGTACAGACATCACTTCGGCTGTCATCCGACGGAAGGCGCTACTCTACATCGCGATCTTCCTTGTCCATCGCATCCCTATCATCTTCTACCGCACGCTGGAAATCTGCGGTCTCCAAGTCTTCGCACTGGGTGTGGCCGTCCAGTTCATCTTGAACCTTGATGGTTTCTCAAACGCTGTCGTGTACGGTGGGCTCTTCAAGAAGATCCCTGTTGCCAAGCACGTCTACTCGAGCAGCTCAGACCCCAACCAGGTTCGGTCAAGCAGCGAAGACAACGAGGCGGGTTCGGGATCGATGGACTCGGACGAGTACCTTTCGAAACGGTTCAAAACCAACGGTGCCCTCGCGGCCGTGCCTGAAGAACTTGGCGACCGGTTGACGGAGACGACGATATCAAGTAACAGCACGCCCACAACCGCTCAACACGTGCCCTCGCTCTCTTCTTCTGAGCTCACACCTCCTCGACCGGCCAATGCGAGATCATTCTCAATGGTCTCACCACAGCAAGCATCCAACAGCTCATCCGGCCCACCGCAAGTTAACAAGAAGCGCCGATTTGCGGCAGGATTACTTGATCGCGCATCGATCGAGCTGGGCTCGGACCGGGAGATTAGGCGAGGCGCACAGAACCGACAGCATCCGTCATCCTCATCTCGAGCATCACAGTCGATCAGCATCTTCGTCTCAACGTTCAACATGGGCGAGCAAAACATCTCCGATGGAGAACTCGTCGAATGGATCCCGATCGGCCACGAGATCTATGTGATCGGAGTGCAGGAATGCATGAACCTCGGCGATCTGCAAGGCAAAATCCTGAACCACTTGATTTCCAACACCAAGCAGAAGTACGTCCACTTCTCCAGGGAGATCGGCAAGCGCGCGACAGCGCTGGGTTACCATGGCTACATCGCGTTGACTGTGTTTGTACTGGCAGAGGCAATCTTGCAAGGCCGCTTCGAGATGCCTCAGCGTGAAGCTATGAGCAAACACGCCCAGGAAGTGTACCGTGGCAAATCACTGCTGCTCTTTGGGCGTGCCTCAAACAAGGGTGCAGTTGGACTCAGCTTCCGCTACGGCAACACCTCCTTCGCCTTTGTCACGTGCCACTTGGCGTCTGACTCGTCGTCCAGTGTGGCGGGAAAGAAGCTGTCGTTCCGCAAGCAAGCCGCCGACGGTAGTGGATACACGACATCTCTCGATGGCATCTCTGTGAGCTCGTCTGATGCAAGCGAAGCATCATCGAAGCCGCCTCTGAGTAGCAAGACCCCACCGTCAAAAGTTGCGCGTCGTAACCAGGATGCGATGGAGATTTTGCAACAACTCCATCTCGACGAAGAAGACTACGGATTGGGCTTCCCACTACTCCACCATCACAGCTTCGTACTAGGGGATCTCAACTACAGAATGGCTCGCAAGGGTGTCACGCCGGCAGAGATGCTCGATCAATTGAGTTTGATCGGGCTCTCCAAGTCGTCGGTATCGACTGCACGAACCAGCTCAGGCGCCAGTAGCCGTTCTCGGTCTGCATCTGCGGCGAAGTCGAATCGCTCTGGCCGGCAATACGATCAGTACGAAGAAGTTGCGACGCCGACCATGATGCGCTTGGTACCTGATCTGCCAGCGGCTCTGAATGCTCTTATCCACGAGCACGATGAGCTCACTGCACTTCGGGAATCGTGCCAGCTCTTCCATGGATTCAACGAACCACCCATCACGTTTTTCCCAACGTTCCGACGCCTCCGTGGAGAGCTGTTGCAGAACTATGACAGCGAATCGTTGACCCGCAACTACTCGCTGATGGCCAATGGTGGTGGGTACCGAGTGCCATCGTACACAGATCGAATTCTGCACACATCATTACCAGGAAGGCAGCAGCAAGTCCAGTGTCTCTACTACGACTCGTGTGAAGCTGTGACCACCTCCGACCATAAGCCAGTGTCCGCTGTTTTCCGCGTCGCTGCTTGCGTGGAAGATGAAGTCGACATGACGGAGCCTTTGGTCGTCCTCCCAAGTCATCGCATGATAATGCCTCGCATGCCTGCGTTCTTCGGCTCGGCGCCTGTGCTTCGACGCAAGAACTCGGGTGACTCAGCGTGCGATGTGAGCCTCAAGGTCGAGTTCCGGTCGATCCAGTGGATGGACGTGCTGGACGACAACATGTCTGGGCTATTCAGTCGGCTCGAGAATGTGGAGGTGGGTTTCCTCTTCCCTTTGCCGTGTGAAGACGTGCTTTCACATCAGCGCAAGCTGCAAGAGGTCGCGGAGAACCTGAACTGGGGCGAGAGTATCGACATGTCCACGTCCACGCCTAACTCCAAGTCGCCTGTGGCCTCGGCTGTGAACGCGACGTCGTCCAACTTTCACGTCATGCCCTGGAATAGCTTCGTCGAGCAAGGCCTTCGATACAACTCCCGCGTCGCACCACGAGGGAAAAAGCACGTCGCATTGCTCATCCGCACGCGCACTCGTGCCAAGGCGCGGTCGGGTTCGGCGTCACGGTCTCGGTCTCGGTCCGGATCGGTCGCAGGTAGCAGTCTCAGTGGTGGTGGCTCGGTTTCCTCGTTGCGCTCAGCTGGCGGACTCACACGCACGACCAGCTCTAACTCTGCCAGGTCGTTCGCGTCGTCGGGCTCCTATGAGTTCAAGCTCGGCCAAGGCACGTTCTGCATCGAGAAGATGGGCAAGCGCCAAGTCGCAGTCGTGCCGTTGACCGTCGGGGGCAATCTCGTCGGGCGTCTGAGTCTGCGGGTGACGCTGCAAGAGCGTCCGAAGGAGTAGAGAGTAGAGCATCGTGTGTGTATGTGTGCGTTTGGTTGGTTTTAGTAATCGTAGTCTGCTGTT
>JAADVL010000637.1:0-18793 GCA_023334995.1 Pythium sukuiense | reverse complement strand
TTGGCTGTGTCCCATGCCGAGTTTCAGCCAATCAGACTTCACCGTGATTGGCTCTGACCAATCACGGCTGGTCCGTGGCATAGACACGTGCTGGGACATCCACGGTTCAAGCTGCGGCTTAACCGTGGACCAATCAGAGACGCTTTGGCAACTGCGGTTGTCAGCGCGTCAGCATCACTACCGTACTGGGCAGCTGCGACACAGAACGCAGAACAACTGCTTCAAAAAGATTTATAATTATATGTATATTTAAGTATGGACTTCTTTTTGTATCGGTGGTAATGTTACCGGATACTTCTCGACAGGTTAACCAACTTTCCTAGTTCTTTTATGCAATTTATAGAGGTAAAGTATGCGTTTTCGGCAACGTTAGAAGCGCCTCCTCCTGATCAAAGTACGGTACTGCTATAAGCTTTTACCATATATAGAGACACAGATAAGACCGAATCCGACGGGCAATTTTGATTCCAGAGTCGGCAGGCACGAAATGTGCATGCCGTCTTAGATTGTCGGCTTATGAAGAGGACTTAGACGTCACTATGCTCGGCTAGACGTAGGATGAAGGGAAGACTTTCGGATTGGATGGGGTATCGGAGCAGTGTTCTGTGTGTGGTATAACTTGCGTAGGTTTCTATCACTAAACTGTGGACCTATGCTTTTTAGGACAGGTTGGACAACCCAACGCGCTTCTGCCAGGCGGACGGCACGTTCGTCATCCTCGCGGATGAGCACTGCCAGTAGATCACTGGCACGGTGGACGAGCTGTAGGCGGCACACCCTTCCCGTTGGCCACGTACTTGACTTCTCGCCCAGGACCAGCGAGTCGAACAGGCCGTTGGTTGGCAGCATTCCGACGCGACCGGACACGCTCGGACCTGCGCACAGCCAAAACAGGATACTCGGTTAGTGACTCGTCCGTTGGTGCTGGAGGTCCCACGATCCACCATCTTGTATGGCCACCGTGAGGTAGAAAGATAGCAGGACGTGGGCCTCGACTGGAAACACGCAGCACCTCCCGAGCTCGACGCGACCGACAAGGGCATCCGAACTTGCTGCACACGCCCCACCATCTTGTATGACCAACGCGAGGTAGAAAGATGGCAGGACGTGGGCCTCGACAGGAAACACGCCCCAAGCTTGACGCGTCTGGGCACTGGGCTGGAATGGACTGGCGAGGTAATGACTGCGGGGGTTGGAAGCGGGGTATTGATCGCGAGGTGTGTTCCCAAATGGCAATAAGTGCGAGCTGGTCCTGGGTGGGTCAAAAACGTTTGTCTCCTGCAGAACCCCACGAGTCTCTGCATCCCATCCATGATGGCGATTGGTAGTGATTGAAAGACTGCAGGGAGAAGAATCTCCGAGATGCATGATGGCTGTGTCTGTTAGATGGCAGCAATTTCACTTCACGTTCTCTAACTTCAACATAGCACTTCGTTTGCGGACCCCCCCCTGGGGGCACTAATAGAACTAGCCCCCAGGTCACTCTCAGCCCACATTACTCTAGTAATACTTCAGCCATCGCCTGCCATGCTGACCACCAAACGATGAGATCGAAACCTTCGATTAACTGTGAGAGGTAATGAGGTAACAAGTTCAAGTGACTTGACAAATGATCCTCTCATGCTACATTATATATTGAAGGTAATTGGCGTGTGGGTCCCAATTAAAATCCGACAGTATTACTTCGAAGTAGCTGCGACTGTGGGTATTGTGCTTTGTATTGCTTTTGCGGGTCCAACTGGACCCACAGATCGACCCATCTCCCCTCCGAACTAGAATTAATTCGGGGTTGGCTAGCTTAAATCGAGGCAAAACGGTGAGTATGTCACTCGCTCAGATCTTACGCCTCTATCTAGACTCTCCAACTCCTAGATCGAGGCCACACATTGTTGGTACCGAACATCGACGAAATAGGGCGGATGACTGACAACGACTAGCATCCACGATCGCTGCAGTATTGCACTCGTTCTACATGCGTGTTCATAGGCCGGTGGATGAAAAACACCAAGGATCGATGGGTTTAAATGCATAGGCGGACTGGACTGTCCGATCTACCATTATCGGAGGCTGGAGATAGACCTGCCATGCCTCGAAATGTCGCTTCTAGAACCGACAAAGCGAAGCGACGGCCTCTACGTAGGCTCCGATATCAGCCAAATCGAGACGGAAATCGAAGGCACTCTCTCGGGGGAATTTTACCATCAACGGCCTCCGCCTCGATCTGCTTCTTAAAAATGATCGGATTTGACAGGGGTAGGATTAAATCTGAGCGTTGATGGCCAAATAAGACAAAACGTTTGCAAGGCAATATCTCTGTTTGACAAGCGCAGCCCGGGCAGTACCAGCAGCGGAGTCCAGATCTTCGTCACAGACTCCTGAGCTCTTGACCGAGCCACTCGGGTTCTTGCATACCGGACTTCCAAAGAGAGGGCTGGATGTTCGCTTGTCTTTACCATTCTGCACCTCAAGCCACGATGATGCCCACTGTGGCAGCGCTGAAACATCTGTATGCTCCACTAGCAGTGCCTGAAGTTTCGACGTGTCCACGCCATTCGCAGGCAAATGCTGAAGGGGGTTCTTAGAGAGGCTGAGTAGACGAAGAGGTAGAGTCGCGAACAGACTCTCAGGAAGCTCTTCAATGCGGTTGTTGGCGAGAACGAGCTCCATGAGTGGTAGCCTTCCGAGTGATTCGGGGACCATCCGCACCATTGTACCGTCGAAAATGAGACGACGAAGCCCGCTGGTCGCCCACACGTTCCCGATATCCTCAGGGATATCATCGATTGAACAGTTGTGCAATATGAGACTGGCCATGGCTCGAGGCAAGTCGCCGTGGTAGAGTCCGCTGGGAATCTCACTGATATTGGTGGAGCCGATAATCACGCCTATGAACACCAGGTGAGTACTCTGCTTGATAGCGGACTCACTGGGCCACTCGACCAATGTCGAGTTGTGGATGAGCAGGCCGGAGAGCGCGTTCAGACGTGTGATCTCGTTTGGAACAGCGAGCGCTGGACAGTGAGCGAAAATCAGCCGAGTCGTGACTGAGCGTTCGAGTTGATCAAGAATGACGCCTGTTTCTTGAGCTGTTCCGCTGATAACAGTTGAGATACACGACGGAGCACGCGACTTTGGAGATGAACCACGGTCTCAGGTACAGCATACAGCCTTCAAGTGTGTTTCGCTGCGATCGGACGGATGCCTGGATGTGGAAGGCAAGGACGAGGCAGCCCCAGATTGCGATCGCACAGCTTGCGGACTTGATACCTTTGCTTCTACGATCCGTTCCAAGCGTTGGTGTCTTTGGTCCTGCGGGCTGGGCAAGCGGCACGATTGCTACGTGTCGATAGAATGGTGAGCTACTTGACGAGCGGACAACGAGGCGTTTGAGCAGTCGTAGGCACGCGTAGATGCCGTACTGAGGAAGAAGAGATTACAGCAGATTCACGTACGACGTCACGAGCACCTGTCGGCCTTCCGCGACTGCGTTCGCAAACCAATCATCATCCGAAAGAAACGCAGGCGGGAAGTCGTGTGTGGACCAGTTGAACGCCAGTAGATAAGGAACCATCACGCACACAGGAATCACGATTGCGCAGAAGTAATCCAACAGCATGTCGGCCACGAGATGCGCGATTCGCTCCGTGTATTCACGGCCGCAGAACACAGCATGGACGAATGGAATCGACCAGCAGTTGGCGACAATAGTCGCAGCGGCGAAGTCATTGATCCAGACGCGAGAGACGGAGCGGCTGAGACTCCACAATTGATACGTTTGCATGGTGATCTCAACGGTTTCGCGGCCCAGCACGGAGGTGTTGAAGAAGCGTCCGTGGATGCCAAAGACGCCTTCAGAGTCAAAGATTATGGCGAATATCCAATGAAGCGAGGCTTTCACGGCGTGCAGACAAGGGTGGTGGACGGGAGCTGTGGCCATTGGCGTCAATACCTGAGGACGATCAAATACCAGCTCTCGAGCGAGGATGGATCGAACCACCATGTGGAACATCGCTCTGACGTGGAGCACAATCGCCACGAAATAGCTGAGACCGGTGGTGCGCTTGAGCGTGATCGTGAGAAGCAATGCCGGCGTGTTGTCGTGGATCACAAGCAAGCTGAGCGCGAGGTCGATGAGAACGAAGCCTGCTGTGGTCAAGTGCAGGAGCAGCGTGAGCCACCAGCACAGGACGTACGCTGAGCTCTGCAACGTGACCGAAGTGAGTGGCCCCTGTGGCTGTGGTGCTGGAAACCCAGAGCTCGACGCGGTCTTCATGGGGCTTCTGACCAGGGCTCTCACTCCAACCCACGAGTCGGCTATGTGATCAGCTAAGTACAATTACGAAGTAGGGCGGACTCCCTTACAGTGTCACCTCGGTAGCAGTCTCGAATGCGAACTGAGCAAGCAAACTCGTTCGGCGCTGCACGGAGATGATCAACGTGACGAGTGCGAGCTTCTCGGCTGAGCATACAGTGGTTGGAACAATGCATCTTAGCTCCTGGTCGAGTTCCGCCTATTTTTGACGGCCTCAACGAGTATCCCCCTCGCACGCCCGGGGGCTTCACGCTGCTTCCAGTGCGGAGTATGAGGCATCCATGCCAGCCAAACGCCAACTCCATCAAGGCCTCCCTACGGCTACGCCGGAAATCCACACAAGAACACCCGCTCGGCCAAATGACTCGATGGATCACAACCGAAACGCGCTGGTCGTCAGTGAATCGCTATACTGGCTCTGCTGGTGGCTCGTGCTGTCGCTTCATTCGGTCCCTGCGGTCTTCGCGCTGTGCGCTGCGTTCGTCCATCTTGCTCTCAGCCACCCAGTCGCGCACGCCAATACGACGGCGCTGCATCTCTCCATCACGCTCAAGCGCGTCAGCGGCAGCAGCTATTTGCTGATCATGCTGCTGCATCTTCGAGCTGTATTGCAGCTGATCATTCGCTCTCTTCGAGCCCGCCAGCTTACGATGAAAGCCCCGCCTGGGACCATCAAAAGCCCCACTGTTCAGGCGGGACATGGAATGAGCCACTGTGATGTACGCTTGCGTGCCGCTGTCCTCACAGTGTTTGGTGCGAACGGCGAGCTTGGGATCAACGGTCGCTTCTTCAACCTCGCTGTTGTGGTTCTGAGCTCGTGGAGACCGCCATGCAGTCCTACCAGCTCTGGCCACTGAGCTACTCTGTGTCGCGCGTTTGGATCAACGACTTTGCCGTCATGACTGTCGTGCTCAACTGCTGTTCCATCCCGTTGGCCCACCACTTCTTCCACAGCCGAGAGAGAACGCGTCGACTCATGCACTTTGTCGTTCACATGTACTTGGACTTGTGCGGTCGTGATCCCGTGTGTGTCATGACGCCGTACCTGCTAGATTTCGAGTGGCGCAGTGGCTCACGAATGCGTCGCCGAGGGCTTGCAAGTCCTCGTCACATCGTACGCGGATCTCTTCGCCTCGTTGCTGCCCCAGTACAGCATCTACTCGTGTCTCCGCATCCTGAAGAGGCTGGTTGTGAGGCAAGCACAAAAGTCCCAGCGGCCGCAAACCGTCCATCAACCAGGCGCTATCGTACCTTGGTCTCAGCGGTATCTATCCTCACGATACACAACCACCCATCCAAGTACGCGCGTGAAAGACGTGGTGTGCAGTTCATCGGTGTGACTGTCGGGCTCTGGGGCTTGTGTATTCTCGTTTTGCATGGTGCCGCCAAGCTGAAATCGACTCAAGACGCGATGTGTCGACTGCATCTGAGACCGTGGCTTGCTCAGAAAGTGCCCTGCTCCCGTTCTCACGTTGAGCTGTGAGCGACTCAACATCACGGGCTCAGGAGAAGACATCACCAATGCACTTGATCGATTCGAGCATCAAATTCTCACACGCGTGAACTTCACGAGCTGTCCGCAGCTCACGATTCCATCCAAGATCATCGAGTTCAACCACCTTAGCGGGATCCGAATCCACAACAGCACACTCGTGAGCTGGCCAAGAGAGCCAGCGATCCGGTATTCGATTCATCCACGATTTGATTCCATGCAGTTTCGAGTCACCAACCTCAGAGGGATCCCACCGGGGCTCTACCACCACGAGCTGACCTCGATGTTCTCAATATGGTTCGACGACTGCTCGCTAGACGTCTCGGGCCATGGCTCACTCCACCACTTCCGACTGCAGCGTATGCGGCTGCGGTCGATACCACAGTCACTCGGGAGGCTCCATCTGACGCTTTTGTGGATCATGGACACGCTTATTGACGAGCTGCCGGACGATTTCTTTGTGAATTTCCGGCATGCATCGCTTCGATTATCACGAAACGCTATCCGTCAGCTTCCGGAAGGCATCACAGACACGTCGTCCCTGTGTAAGCTGCTCGTCGACGACACAAACGTCTCCGCCATACCGACCTGGGTCTTCTCCTGGCTTGAAAGCCGTCATGACGCCATCAGTTTCACACACGTTTCGTTCGTTGGGAGTCCCGTGTGTGGTTTTGGCGGGAGCTAGCATCCGGCTTCCCCGGGTTTCCCCAGATCTGCAACGATGAGTAGATCGGCTCTCATCAAACGTGGCAACCGCTCCCGACCCGCGAACAATTCGATAGCAGCACCGATGGATGCTCTTGTCGGTGGGAAAGGGGCAGTTGTTTTACGTACAAGTCTTCAGAGTCTCAGGACAGGTAGGGTAGGCCACGGTCAGCTCGACAGATATTCGCTGTGATAACAGAGACCAATCTTCATCCATTCTCTCACACCTCGAGGTCTCTCGACTGGTTGATGAGGCTCGTTCTCAAAGGCTCAACATTTGCCACGAAAACGAGCGACGAGTTCAGGCTTCTCGCATTGCTTGGACCGGAGAAAGCAGTCGTTGGAGTAGGTCTTGCCATCGGAGCCGCAGACGGGGTCCCACTGCATCGTGCAGAGGAAAGGGCGACACGCGGAGCCACGATCGGCCAGACACAGCAGCACAGAGAGCACAGCGGCGAGGCAGCGCATGGTTGACTTGTTGTTGCTTTCCTGTCAAGACGAAGAGTGACCGGGATGAGTGAGTCCTCAGGCTTCAAACCGTCAAAACCCGGACACATTCACAGAAAATATATAAATTTTTGGTCCCGGTTCTCCCCTGCGCCGAGTGTCGCGGTAGCATGTCTATTGCTGGGCGATCTGCTGTTCGCGTCGTTGCTGGCGTTGCGATCGGATGTAGAGCACGAACCCCAACGCGAGCGACAGCACCAAGATGAGGAAGTCGTCTGAAAGCACGAGGCTCTGCCAATCCGCCGGAACGTTTCCGGTCCCTGCAGTCGCAGAAGACGTTCCTGCGGGTGTTGGCTGACGAGTTGCGCCAGCGGCTCCGGCTCCGGGGTTGTTGCCTTGGTTGTTCAGTCCCAGCCACTTCTCCAATCGTGCGATCTGCTTGGTGATCCACATGTCCTTGACAGCCTTTTCGCTTTCAACTGGAGGTGGTTCGGAGGCTGGAGACGTCGGCTGGGCGTTGCCGACAAGGACGTCCCACCAACGACGCCAGCTTTCCAACATCATGTGTGTCTTGAGCTTCCAGAGAGCAAGTGTGACTGGTACTCGGGCGTCGTTGTGGGCTTCCAGAGCCTTGTCGAAGTATCGCTTGGCCAGGTGGAAGTCTTGCTGCACACCAACGCCGTCCTCGTACATGAGACCCAAGTTGAACATGGCCTGCGCGTTCGCCTTCTTGCTCGCCAGCGAGTAGTGAGCACTCGCCTTGGTGAAGTCGACGTCGTGGCCACCCTTGCCGTAGTAGTAAAAGTCGCCGATCTTGAGATTGGCGTCGATGTTTCCCTGCAGTGCAGCGAGCTTGTACAACTGGATCGCACCATTCGTGATCTCATCTCCTGAGAGCGAGGACGGAGCCGACAGACTGGTCACGAAGAACGACGACAGGAAGCCAAAGTCCAGCAAGTATGCGGCGTTGTGCTGCGCTACTTCGTAGCCTTGCTGCGCCATGACCGCGTACTTCATGAACGACGCCTCATAGTCCTGGTTCTTGAAGTCCTTGAATGCACGCGACAGCGACCGGTCCCACTCACCACGTTCCGCGACCAGCTTGAACGAATCCACAGCGTTCTTGCACGATCGCGACGTGCCGATACCATGGAGACTCATGTGAGCCAGCTTGTGGCTGGACAGCGTGTGTCCCTGGTGGGCTGCGACCTGGAAGTATCCATGTGCGACTTCGTACTCTGGGTCCACGCTCTTGACCGACCCGGCGCCCTGCATGTGGAGCACGCCGAGGTTGTAGAACGCCTCCATGTTGCCCTGCTTGGCCGCGGCCTTGAACAGTTGCAACGCCTTCTCGTGGTTCCGCTCCGTGCCCTTGCCGTGCAGGTACATGTACGCCAGCTCGTTGTGGGCCGACGTCGATCCTTCCTTCACGGCTTCTTCCAGGAACTTGAACGCCGTCTCATTGTTTTGCACCACGCCAATACCGTAGTTGTGAATATGGCCGAGATGGTACGCACTGCCACTCGCGCCCAGGTCGTACGCCCGCTCAAAGAGCCTCGCGGCCTTGGCCACGTCCTGCTTGAGTCCTCGCGCGCCGTAGAAGTGGAGCGTCGCCAGGTTCATCGTGGCCTCCGGGTCGCCCTTGTCCGCCGAGAACTGGTAGTAGTCCACAATAGCCGCATCACTCGGCAGGTTCTTCTTGTGCTGCGTCTCGTGCACCGTCTTGAGTCGGCGGTGTGGCAGGTCGTAGATAGCAGGCTTGGTCACGTCAGCCTCACGCAGCGCCACGGCCTTGTTGGCTGCGACCTCGTAGTACCGCACGGCCGTCTCGCAGTTCTTGGGCGCGTTGATCCCCAGCAAGTGGCGGTGGCCCAGTGCGAGCATGGCGCCTGTGTGCTGACCCACAGCCGCGAAGTAGTACTGTGTCATGGCCAGCGCCTCGTCTTTCGGGAAGCCCCAGAAGCCGTAGCTGTAGGCCACGCCCAAGTGGAACTGCGCATGTGGCTCGCCTAGATCCGCCGCCTTGGCGTAGAAGCTCAGAGCCAGCGTGCCGTTCACGGAGGTCGCGAGTGTATTGTTGCCGTAGAAGAACATGTTGCCCAGCTCCACGAGCGCCTCACGACGCGTGAGTGGAGAGGAAGCGCTGGACAGCACGGCGTCAGTCAGTGGATGCACGCGCGCGTACTCGGACTGGATGCGAAGCAGGTCGTTCTCCAAGGAAGACCCTGGAAGCACAACGTCTGGCGGCAAGGTAAACGCACAAATGCAGTCAGAATGAGAAAACGACGAGGATCCAGGCAGTGGGAATTGCATGGACGAACGCACCATTATGCTGTGTGTGTGCCAGGCTGTTGGCAGTCGCGTGGCTACTGCAGAAGGCCGCGAAAAGCCATCCAAAACTGGAGAACTTCATCGTCGGAACTCGGAACTTCGGGCACGTGTAGCTCAGCTGATACGGAGGATGAGGAGATGGGACCAGCGCACACGGATAGCTCCACTCAGCTGTTTGGTGTGGATATGCGCAGAGATGCAAGAAGCGTGCTAGATGGACGAGCACCTCGTGTCGCGTGCTGTGGTGTCGTGCGAGGTGCCGTGCTTTGAGCCGGTCGGTTTCCGGCGCTGTCGGAAATGGGCCGAAATGGGAACTGATGACGTGGGAAAAACCTAACGACGGAGCGATGAGGTAATCCACAAATAACCTCGTCCCTCTGGGTAGTGACATCCTCATTGCTATTTGTATCGGTTTGTAGAGGTGTTTCGGGAGTCGAAGCCGGTCTCGAGGGATATAGGGAACCGTACGGATATGTATTATTAGAGGTTTGTATGGAGCAGTGTGCTTCTCAGATCGACTCCTGACGCTGATGGAATGCACAGTTTGAAGCTTGCCTCACCCGAGACCGTTCGCATGCAATTCATAGACTGACAGTACGGCAGCTTGGACGCACGGCTTCGACTCGTGCGGGAGATCTATCCACATCGAGATCGAGGTTTGGACACATTTCGTTTAGGTAATTTTTAGCCCGAGTCTAAACTTCACACTTACATGTTTGGAAACCTGTTTCCAACAAACAAACCTCTATAAACGTATATACGTTGCATCGTGTGCGTCAGTTGCCCCTCTATACGTTGATTGTCTCGAAATAGGATCCTCGATCACTGCCCCACTCGCCTCCCAGACAGACACACACACACATCGATAGTCAATGCGCTGACTATGGCTCCTCCCTCTATATCCCCACGGGCTGCTTCGTCGGCCGAGACGAGGCCGCAACGCCTCTGTGTGGTGCTCCCCACGCCAATGTACCACGTGACCTGGTGGGTTGTGATGCTGTTCCACTTGTTCACCGCCATCTTCGCGCTCTGGGCGGCATTTACGCACATCGTGCTGAGTCTCCCAGCCTTTGTTCGAGCCACGTCGGCCATCAGCATCTCTGTGCTGCTCAAGCGGATCACTGGTCTCGGGTACCTCATCGTCGCCTTACTCCACCTCGTGGCTGCTGGCCGGATGGTCCACATCTCGATACTTGCCAGGGAGCTCACGACAATGGACGCCACGACCCGTGTCACTACCACGGGTCCACGCCAGTCAACTGTCGACACTCTCACAACATCCCCGTGGGTCACGTACAATCGACTTGTTAAACTCTGGTCGAAGGTGTTCGGGTCGTACGGATACCTCGGTATCCACGGGCCACTGTTTGGGACTTCGCTGCTGCTACGTGAGGTCGTGGAGGTCGCGATGCAGTCGTATCAACTCTGGTGCCTCAGTTATTACGTTTCCCGTCCGTGGATCAACAACTTTGCAGTCGCGACGGTCGTGGTGAACTGCATTTCCATCTCCATCGTAAACCGCCTTTTCCGTCGACGCCGGGGCCTCAAGCGGCTCGTGCATCTCGTCGTGGACATGTACTTGGACTTTACGTGCGCTGTGATCGTGCCCGTGCTCGTGCTCGCGCCGTACGCAATCGCATTCGACTGGAAGCAGAATGTGTACCCCATTGAGCTCATCGCAAACGACGTGTGGATGGCAAACGCTGTCGCAGAGGCAAGACAAGTGCTCGTGACGACCTACCTGGACTTCTTCGCGTCACTGATGCCTCAGTACAGTATCTTCAGCTGCCTGCGGCTTCTCAAACGGCTCATCGAACGGAAGTCCACTCGCAGGATCCACTCACACCGTGCTGCTGTCACAACGCTCAACCAGGCAGCTGCCCGACAAAAAACTAGCGTGGATTTGATGAGAGCAGAGTCCGTGAGGATATCAACGACGACAGACATTGGCACCCACGAGTCCCAGAGTCGCGGTATGCGGATTGTGAGCGCCTGCGTGACGTGCTGGGCGATCGTCGTACTCGTCTTCCACCTGAGCTCCGCGAGATCTTCCCAGACGCGGACTTTGCAGGGCTGCCAGCTATATGTGAGACCGTGGCTGGCGACAAACGTACCGTGCTCTGTCATGCACGTCAACTGCTTCCACCGCAACATCAGTGGAACGGCAGACGAAGTAGCTGCAGTGCTGGAACAGCTCGAGCCATCGGTGCTCACAAAGATCGTCTTTGTTCGATGCCCAGCGCTCACAATCTCACGCGAAATTGGCCAGTTTCGTAACTTGCAAAGCTTTGAAGTCGGTGCGTCGACGCTTGTATCGTGGCCGATCGAAGCGGCCGTCAAGCAAGCGACGCATCCGCTCCTGGGCAATGTATTCTTCGTCCAGAGCAACGTCACCACTATCCCGCCAGGACTCCTTCACTCTGAACTGCCACAGACGATGGCATCGGTCGTGTTTCTTAATTGCAGTATCGCTGAATTACCTGAAAACCTGGGTGACGTCTGGGCAAACAGTGGTCTCCACCGACTTGGACTGGAGAATACCCAAGTCAAGAACATCCCACGCTCGATCGGCCGAATCCCTCTGCAGCAATTGTGGATGACGAGCAACAACATTGAAGACTTTCCCGACGGGATGTTCGCCAATAGCAAGTTTTTATCGATTCGGCTCTCCGGAAATCCACTCGTGCGGCTGCCGTCGACGATGGGAGATGTGTCCGTACTGAGTGAGCTGCTCGTCGAACACACCAAGGTCTCAGCCTTGCCGTCGTGGGCGACGACTTGGCTTGATGCCGCGAGTCCACCTGAAGGCCAAGGACACAGATCCTTCTTCGGCAGTCTCGTGTGTGACCCGCCCATGTCGAGTACAATTCCACAGACATGGGGCATTTGCCGTGAGGACACCCAGTCCAAGTACGGCAGCATGCCGTTCGACATCGTCAAAGACAAGTATACATACTAAAATGTCGTCAACGGAGCTCCTTCAGACTGGGAAATGGTTGTCTAGGACCCCTCCAGAGAACTCACCGAACTGTGACTGACGGTCTCGCTCGCAGATTCGCCATTGGGAGACCTTGGCAGACCACGTCGTGTTGACTGGGTCGCACACTGGACTGCCGTAGAAGGAGCGGATGGCCTTATCAGCAGTGCCGCTGTGGGAATCGAGCCACAAGATTGCCCAAGCTGGGAGATCGGATACCTTGGTATACTCGACAACGAGCTCTGTGAGAAAAGCGGTATCCCCGACTGTGTTTGGCAAGCGTTCGAGAGGCATTCCTGACAATCGGATCGACGTGAACGTGCTGTGGGCGAAGACGTTGTCGGGGAACGAGGTGATTGGATTCTTGACCATCCACAGCCTCTGCAAGCTTCTCATATTGCCGATGGATGGCGGCACGACTCGGACTTGCGTGTACTGGAGACCGAGACGAACGAGCTGCGTGTTGGCCCACAAATCGCCCAGATCTGACGGTAGTTCCTGAAGAGTGGTGTTGTAGAACGCCACCAATAGAAGCGTCTCAGGTAGGTCACGATGCAGTAGTCCTGGCGGTACCGCGCTCATGTTGCTTCGACTGAAGTAAACATCCGTCATCTCTGGGTGTGTTGCCTGCCGGATCGCCGCCTTTGCCGACCAGTCAATTACCGAACTGTTGAATACAACAAGCACTTTCAGGCCTGGAAACTCGACCAGTTTTGATGGAATTGTGAGTGCCGTGCAGTGAGTGATGATGACTTTGCCGAGCACAGAACGCTCCAGCGGATCGAGTATCATTGCCATATCTTCTGCGTATCCCTCTGTGTTCCATCGGTGGCAGTTCATTTGCAACACCGAGCACGACAGGTTTGTAGCGAACCATGGTCTCACGTATAGCTGGCAGCCTGGATGCCCTGGCTTCAAAGCGTAACGAAAGGAGTGGACATGGAGAGCGAGTACTGCGATCGCCCAGGACGCAATGCAAGTAGTCACCAGGCGGGCTCCTCGACTTTCAAGCTCGATCGTTGAGTTCTTGGCCTTCGGCATTGTCGTATCCTCAGCGTCGGTCTCCATTTGTGGCTGTGGGGCAATCGCTGAGAGCTTGTCCTTGCGCTTCACGAGCCGCTTGATTAGGCGGAGGCAACTGTAGATGCTGTACTGTGGAAGCAAGGACGAGACGAGATCCAGGTACGACGTCACCATCACTTGGCGAGCCTCCGCGATGGCATTTGCGAACCAGACGTCGTCGAAAAGAAGTCGAAATGGGTACTGCTTGATCGACCAGTCGAATTGGAGTAGATACGGCAGCATAATACACACAGGCACTGCAACAGCGCCAGTGAAGTCGAGAATCATATCAGCGACGAGATGCATGAGCCGCTGGCGACCCAAGTGACGTTGGAAGACCCTGCGAACTATTGGAATCGAGACGCAATTGAGCACAACAGTCACGACAGCGAGCTCATTGATCCAAACACGGGAGACGTTGTAGCTGAGGCTCCAAAGCTGGTACGTTTGCATCAGTACTTCAACAGCTTCCCGAACGAGGAGCGCCGAAGTGAAATAGGCACCGTCGATACCAAAATAGCCGTTCGGCCCAAGCACCATTTCTTGAATTCTTGACATGAACGCGTACAAACGATACGGCCCCCGCAAGACCTTGATAACCGGCATGCTGGTCACGCTGAGAGCACTCTGTCTTGATGCATGGCTTCGCGTAGAGGGCTTCAGCTTCAGGTTTCTCGCCCACACCGACTGTGAGACCATCCGTGTGATAGCTCTCACGTGAAGAAACGCCACGATCAAGTATCCACAGCCAGCGACGCGCTTCAGAGATATAGGGATCGCGATCGCCGACGTCGCGTGGTGGAAGACATCGATACTCAGCACAACGTGTATAAAGCCGGCCAAGAGAACGATGCCGGCAGTGAAGACATGGATGGAGAGAACTGCCCACCAGCACATCACATAGACACGCGGCGATACGTGGACGACGGCATGTTGTCGAGGGAGGCCTGACGAGCCTTGTTGTCCGCTGCTCTTTGTGCCAGACATCACGACGAACGTGCGCGCTGGGAGGCCCATCGCCTTCTGTCTTGTGATCTGATCCGTAGCGTCTTGAGTGAGCGTGTCGGCACTAATACTGACTGCGAAATGCCCACTCACGATTCACGACTCGTCCATAACGTTACTGTCCGGTCAGTTGTGGGTGGCCCTGTTTCCAAATCTATTTGTGTATTCCCATCGCTTTTGGCACGCGCCAGAACTTAAGCCGGTGCGCACGAACTGAAGGATGACGATGGAGGTGGCGCCATTGCCGGTCTCTTTCGGCGGCAGCAAGAGCTCCGTCTTGCCCAGCGCTTCAACTACAGTGCCTCAGTCCATCTACATCCACTTGAGTTCCGCGAAGTTCATCCTGAGTTGGTGGGCTGTTCTTCTGTTTCACGTTCAACTCGGCAGCCATGCATTCAGCGTCACCGCCCTGCATCGGTATCTTCAAAACCCCGGAGTCTCCGACGCGTTCGCAGGCACCAACGTACCACATCAGACACTGCAAGTCACCGCAAGAAGCTTCTTTCTCGTCGGCTTGGCGCACTTCGTCGCCATTGTGCGCATGGTTTCCCACTCGATCAAGGCCAAGAAGCTCGTTTTCCACGGTGAAAAGTCCGTCAAAAGCGTTGAAATCCCGCCTGCATCACCTCGTTTCATCCCTCGCTACCTAACTCTCAAGATCGACTACATCGTCTCTTTGTGGGACGGTCTCTTTACGGGGACTGGATACTTTGCACTCCGTGGCCCGCATTTCGAGGTGATTTTTATGCTGCGAGAGGCCATCGAGATCCTCCTCCAGACCTACCAGGCTTACTACCTCAGCCGCTCTGTTCCTCGCCCGTGGATCAACCAGCTCGCTGTCTCGTCGATTGTGCTTAACTGTGTCGCGTCACCTTTCGTCCATTGGTTCTACAAGCACAATATCGCCAGGAGACGGCTCGTGAATTTGTTGCAAGACGCGGTGCTCGACTTGTGCTGCTCAGTTGTGATCCCACTGAGCATTGTGCTCCCGTACGTCGCTGTTTTCGACGCAGACAGCTCCTCCTTTCCTCCTCAGCTCCTAATGAACGACGTGTGGTACGTGAATGCGATCTCCGAAGGCCGCCAGGTGCTAGTGACGTCGTTTCTCGACTTCGTCTCGACGATTCTACCTCATATTGGACTTTTTTCCTGTCTAATGACGGTAAAAACGGTCATTCGACGTCAGAGCTCTCGAATCCAAGATGTATCGCTTCCAGATCCATCCATCGCTCAAGTCCCACAGCGAGCCAGGCTCACGTCAGGCACGACACAAGAAGTGCAGCCAAGTAGTCCATCAATGGGCCACATTGTGCTCGCAACACGACTTCGCCACGCCTCCCGCAACCCCGAATATGCAAATGAGTGGCGTCGGTTCCTCGTCCACGTTGGATTTCTGGCGTGGGGTGTGTTTGTCGTCCTGATGCACCTGGACGCGCAGATCAAGCCCGGCCAGTCCGTCCAAGGCTGCGAGTTGTACGTCAACGCGTGGCTTCATACCCGATTTCCACGCTCGGTGATGCTTCTCAACTGCCACATGCAAGGAATCCGCGGGTCAACCGAAGAGATCACTGCTTGGCTTGATCAGTTGGAACGGCAGTCGCTGCAAGTTCTCGTCTACTCCCACTGTCCAGCACTGGAGATGCCTCCGATTCTCGCCGAATTCCCCTACATGGGCGGGTTGGAGTTGTTCAACTCCTCCGTCGTCGACTGGCCAGCAGAGGCCGCTGTGCGTGCTGAGACTCACACTCGACTGACGTACGTCTACCTGGTGTTTAGCAACTGGACAACATTCCCGAATGGCTTGCTTCACGAGGAGCTCCCTTGTTCACTCACCCACCTGGCTATCATTGGCAACAACATGACGGAGCTTCCACAAGAGATCGGTGATGTGTGGGAGACTCATGAGTGGCTGACGGTCGATTTCGAGCGCGTTCCAAGGCTTGAGCAAGTCCCAGCGAGTTTCTGCAAGTTCCAAACGGTCATTCTGGAGCTCACAAACACTGGGATCACTGGGTTCGCACCCGACTGCTTTCCTGGTACCAATCTCGAGCGTTTCGTCATATCCGGTAGCTTCGTTGCATCTCTTTCAGCGTTGGAAGGAAGCCAAGTCTCAGAATTCTTCGGCGAGTACACCTCGATCGAGGAACTTCCAGCGTGGTTTGAAGGCTGGGTGGACCACGCAGCCAAAGTCAGCTTGTACGGAAGCCCAGTCTGCAACTCCAGCGCTCTCCGTACCAGGACCGAGCTGTGGGAGAGAGTCTGCTCTGTTAATGAGGGCACGGCCAGGGGCTTTTACCCGTGGGAGACCATGCTGTATGGGTCTGTAGGTAGTCGAAGATAGAATTACGACGGCGCCTTACCGCATTTTCGGCATGAATGCAGATGAAGAATCTCGTCTGACACAGGCTCGTCGTCACACGCCCTTGATACTGTAGTTAACCTAGAAGGGAGCTGAGGCAGCTCAGCTGCAATACAGTAGACGTAGGAGCCACCTACTGACTCACTTGGCGACAGGGCTAGAAGAACATAACACAATAGCCATTATTTGTGTATCTATTGTACTGAATTATGGATTATGGTTTTTGGGAAAAGAAATACAATCCTAAATTGCTCGAATAATAGTGCTTTTTTTCACAGCCACTCGATTTGGCCGACCAGACGGTCTCAACCGGTTCAGCATGACCGTCATGCGAGAATCTCCACCGGTTCAGGTGATTGTGTGGCTGTGCTTCCATTTAGGATCCTGTGGCTGTGCTCCCACTAGCCTCACGAGCTTCCCAGCATCGTGCTACGACTACCATTGTCGAATTCCTTCGCCGATACCAGCTTCCAGCCAACTCCCCCCCCCCACCTAGCCGCCTTCCAACCATGAGCAACAAGCAAGTGTGTGACTTCTTCTACACGCAACTCGAGCCATCGCGCTACAAGTCCAACGTGTGTGACGCCGAGCGCAAGCAGGCGCCCCGCACCGGCTCAACCAACCTGCTGAGTCACCTGGCGGCGAAGCATCCAACGTTCAAGGAGGAGTACGACGAGTTCGTGCGCCACCAAGTGACCTTGCTTGAAGCCTTCGGCTTCGTTGATGCGGACACGAGCTACGTGTTCGATTGGACGCGTTGGGTTGTGGAGCGCAGCCTCCCGTTGAGTGAGGTCGAAGACGAGCTCACGCGCAAGATCGTGAAGATGAAGCTCATGACACGCGAGACGCCCAAGACCTACATGCGTCGCGTGGCTGAGCGCGTTGGTGCTGCAATTGCCGACGAGATGGGCTCGGTCTTCGGGCTGATGTTTGACGGTTGGTCCAATGAGCCATGGCATTTCATCGGCGTCATCGCTGTCTACGCCGTGGACGGCGAGCGCCGTGAGCGACTCATCGGCCTGTCCCCCTGGAGAACGGACAGACAGCCGACGCCCACATGGAGCACCTCGATGAGATCCTGGACGTCTACGGCAAGGACAGAACCATGGTGAAGTTTCTCGTTGGCGGCAATTGTCCGACCAATCAGGCGATCGCGACTCGCATGGCTGTCCCACTGGTGGGTTGCGCGAGTCACAGATTTAATTTGGCGGTTGTTCGATTTTTGTCTGATTCTGAGGATCTGATTACTCAAGTCCGCAATCTGATGATGGCCCTCCGTACCGCCAACAACGCCGCGCAGCTCAAGCAGCACACGCATCTTCGTGCCGTGCGCTCCACCGCGACCAGATGGTCGTCGGTGTACGCCATGCTCGACCGCTACATGCGTATCAGAGACGCTATTCTGCAGGTGACTGCTGTAGACGACCTCGTCCCGCGGGGTAGTGCTCATCTCCGAATCGCCGCTCTGCACGCCAAGCTCCAAGAGCTCGACAGCGTCTGTGTGAAGCTCCAATATGAAAAGCGCACGCTCGGCGAAGTGCGTGCATTTTTCGACGCGTGCATCGAGAAGTATCCTGCCATGGTTGGTGATCTGCAGCGCAGTTCGAACCGTTCCGTATCGCGACGCCCGCAGCTGCAGCAGCGGCAGAAGAAGAGGTCGACTTCGCAACGGCGGTCCTCCGCCGAGCGAAAAAGCCGCGTGTTGCTGCACGAGCAGTCGAGTACACTCCTCTAGCACGAGCGATCCCCCCGACCAGCAACAAGTGCGAGAGACTGTTCTCCGAGTGTAAGTACATGATGACGCCTCACCGCTCTTCGCTTCTTCCAGCGAACTTCGAGCTCCTCATGTTTCTTAAAGCCAACAGGACAATGTGGAACGTTGGTACTCTCGTACCGTAGATGACGATTCTCTAGTGGTCGAAATTGGCGGCAATATATGGCAGTAACTGCAGTAACCATTATTGCGATCGTTGGTATTGTGCGTTGCACTCCGTCTGTCGACGGATTGCTGGCTCAAACCGATCTCACTCCAACCCTAATTCCGTTGTTTTATGATCGCACGTCATCATAACACGAACATAAAAAACACTGTCCACAACCTAC
>JAADVL010000636.1:0-18883 GCA_023334995.1 Pythium sukuiense | reverse complement strand
CCGTGGAGCTGCTTCTGGTCAAAGTCGATGTCGATGACCCAGTGCAGGTGCTTGAACTGGACCTCCGTGAGGTTGGCGTACGAGTGGTGGGCCAATGGACGAGGGCCGCACATGGTGGTGGTGGTGGATGCTTGGAGAGTGTACGAGTGAACTGTAGCTGCTTGAGCTGCTTGGGCTTCTGCCTGCGAAGTGAGCGAGTGAAGAAGACCGAGGATGATACAGCAGACTGGCCACAACTCACCACACCGAGCATGACCGGCAAAACGTGACGTCCGCTGAGACCAGCAGGTCATCATAATCTCACCTTGTTTTGGAAAATCTCACACTCACCATCTATGAAATATTTCCTGCCGACTGAAATCTATTCGCTCTTGTAGAGAGATGTAGTACCTCTTCCATTATGTCACTAGCCACACATTGTCACAATCACGTCCTCGGATGCTCACTTCGATTCTCTATAGACACAGAAACGAGGATTGGCACTCATCGTGACTTGCGTCACTCCCTCATCCGCCAAGTCGCCCGAACATCCACGCAACCCGTCTCCACGCACCTCCCGCCGACGCCCTCTACGTGAATATGGCTGCGATCCACGACACCAACGATTGCCTTACACAACGGCAAGATGTCTATGCATTCATCCTTGCAAGTCTGGCGCGCAGCGGCTTCCTGGAAGGCCCGCAATCCGGCAGCGAATGGCGGCATCTCTCGCTCACGTGTCGGCATTTTCACACTGTCGTCTCGGGCGTCGTATTCGCCAGTCGCACGCTGCTCGTGGCACATCCGGACTGCGCGCGCCATTGCATCCCTCGCCGCGCCGAGCGTCCCGAGCGGCTGCGCTTCGTGCTGGACCGACTCGCCGAGAGGCTGCCGTACCTCTCCATCTCGCAGAGCTACGCGCCCGCCACCATCGCTCAGCTCACGCGCTTCCACTCGGACGTGCACGTGGACTCGCTGCATAAACTCGCAGCCAAGATCGAGCGCAGTATGGCGGCGCTGGATGCACTGGAGCAAGAGGAGGGCTTCGTGAGCCCGCGGGCCACAACTACGACGAATGGCGGGTTCAACAGTGACAAGCACCCCATGTCGCCGTCGTCGAGTTACTACCAGACGCGTCCGCAGAAGCCCAAGAGCAAGGCCTCGTACTACGCGCAGTTCGAGTTCATCGACCTGGACGACGACACGATCCTCATGCGCCACACACTGGACGCTGCACTGCTGGCAGCAGGAGGTGTGTGCCATGCCATTGACCGTGTCATGGCCGAGCCATTGGAGACACTGGAGACACAGCCTCCACGCAATGCGTTTTGCGTCGTGAGGCCGCCTGGACACCACGCAGAGCCACAGAAGTCCATGGGCTTTTGCTTTTTCAACAACATCGGCGTCGGTGCGTTCCACGCGTTGGACAAATACGGTCTCGACCGCATCGCGATCGTCGATTTTGACGTCCACCACGGAAACGGCACCCAGAAGCGAGTGGAAACAGAGTCGCGGTTGCTGTATGTGTCACTGCACCAGTCGCCGTGGTACCCGCACTCGGGCTTCTCGAAGGAGCGAGGACAGCACGACAACATCGTGAACATCCCGTTGCCTGCAAAGTCATCCGGCGCCGTGTACAGAGAGAAGTTTTTGAACACAGTGTGGCCACGCGTGGCAGCGTTCAAGCCGCAGCTCATTCTCATCTCGGCTGGCTTTGATGGCCACGAGAAAGACCCACTGTCGGACATGAAGCTCCAGGCACAGGACTTCTACTGGATCACGAACGAGATCGTGGCGATGGCGTGGCACTGCTGCCAAGGCCGCGTCGTGTCAGTACTGGAAGGCGGATACAACGCCACTGCGCTCGCAGACTCAACAGAGCAACATGTGACAGCGCTTCTCCACGGTGCAGTGCCCCACACGCATCGTGCTGAGCGACGGAGCCATGCTTTGGATGCACAGGTGTCCAGGTAGGTAGATTAGATTGGAGACAGAGACAGAGTAGAAGGTAGGCATGTACAATAGAGTATCAACACCACTGTGTGGATGGATTGTCACACTGACTGTGGGTGATCGATCTACTTGGGTGCAGACAGCAGCGTCTCGAGGCTCGACTTGAGCTGGTCATTGGCCTTACGGAGCACGTCGACCTCCTCGTGGTGCTTTTTCTCGTCGCTGGCCTTGCGCTCTTCCTCGCGACGCTGCACAGCCTCGCAGCGCGTGTGGAGCTCGTCAATCTGGCCCGCAAGCTCTCGGTTTTCCGCCTCCAGCTGCCGGATCTTCTGCTCAGCCTCCATCTTCTTCTGCTCGGCCATGAGCGCCTTGCGCATGCCGAACGCGATGCTGCTCTCGTACAGCGTCTGGTACGCGGCGATGGTCATGCGGGCTTCATCACGCACGCGCAGCAGCAGGAGCCCACGCTCGGAGCAGTTGATCGTGATCTGGCGGATCAGCTCGTCTGCATTTCGAGCATACAAACAGAGATCTCAGCGAGATAAGTGAGACCTACAACTTCAAGTACAGTAGCCACGGTACCGAAACACTGGGCGTAGAGCTCTTCACGCACGGGACAAATGCCAGTCTCACGAGCTTGGCGCTGCTGGAGACGCAGATCCAACTGCTCCTGGAGATTGACCACGTCCAGGCGTGTGGCTGGAGTGCTGGACACGTACTGGACCCATAGCTGGCCGTCTTCCGTCCATTCTTTCGGTGGTAGAATCGAGTTGAGGATGTCTTCGGTCTGCGACTGTGACTGCGTGTGGCTGCCTGTGAACAGCGTCGGCTTCTCTGCTGGCTGGGTCTGGTTGCTCTTGTGAGTCACTCCAGCAGCGCCTGCTCCAGGCTTCTGCTGCTTCTGCTTCAGGGCCTTCTCCTTGGTCGTGTTGACCAGAATCGGACTGTTGTACTTAACCAGCGAGCTCTGCGGAGGGATCATCGTTCAGGATTCAGCTTAATACTCGGGTGTTAGGACTGGTGACTCGTGGAAACGCACTGGAATTAGACAGAGACTCCAGAGGTCGCTTGAAGACGCCAACGGCCGCTATGTGACGGGGTGCAGTGTAGCCATGTTATCTACCCTCTCATAACAACAATAAAACCTCCATTATCAGCTACAAACATCTATTAATCAGTACCCATCAACAGAGGTATCCGCAGTGTGTCCCTTCCGCCACAAGAGTCCAATTGCAGCAAAAGCTCACCAAGGTCCTCGTCGTCGGTCTCTCTCCATCTCTCCTCCTCCACAATGTCGTCCGACCGCCGCACCATCCCGTACGTGCGCGTGAAGCGCCGTAACCAGACCGTGTTCGTGGACGCGTTCCCAGGCGACACGTTCCTGAGCGTCAAGGAGAAGCTCGCGGCACTCTTCCCTCAGCTGCCCAGCGCCGCCCACGTGCAGCTCTGGACGGGACTCAACGCCAAGGAAAGCAAGGAGCTCACGGACGTGGCCACGCTGGCCGACCACGACGTCCAGAACGACAGCGTCATCTACATGTGCTGGAAGAAAGAGAGTACGTCCCCCGTGGTCAAAATCCCCTTATTTTCAGACTGAATACCCGCTAACTTGTGGTGCCTTTTTTTACCGTATACGCAGACTCGGACCTGTGGGAAGAGCTGAGCGTGACCAAGGTCGACGCGCTCGGAGGCTCGGAAGGCACTGGTGCCAAGGCAGAGTGAGCGGAACCCTCTTCTACTAGACACGCTGCTGTCCGTTCGCTTCAAATTCACGCTATTTTTCATTCTCTGGGAAGTCTCTACCAGTCCTCGTCGTCGTCTGGGGCTGCTCGCAGACGGATCTTGGCGTCACCGCTGGCCTGGCGGTTGCTGCCAAACGCGACGGCGTTCGCGTGCTTGGCGATACGCGTACCAAACTGGATCGCACGCTTGGCCAGCGTCGCACAGTTGGCAAGGCCGAGTCTTTTGGCCGCGAGTCGTAACACGAGCTTATCACCTTCGCCTCGCTCCTTGTCAAAGTCGCAGACGCAGTCTAATGGCAACGATGCGATGTACTGAACTACACGCTCGTCCAGGAACGGGAACCGCGCCTCGCGACCGTGGGCCGAGATGCAGCGGTCGTCGCGGCCAAGGTTACGCTTCCAGATCCGCTGCATATCGCGAGCCAACTCGGATCGAAGGCCGTCCTGGCCTGACTTGAGAAACGCCGTCTTGTGGCGGCCGTAGCCGCCAAGCTGCTCGTCAGCTCCGATGCCCACGAGCAGCACGCGTCCAGTCGTCGTTGCCGATGTGGCTTCTGCGGACGCTTGACCGGTAGTGGTGGACTCACTTGTGGTAGTCGTCTCGGCTTGGTCCACCGTCTTCTTCTTGTCCCGATGCACACGGCAGATCTCGCCATTCGAGTCCTTCCAGTGGTCATCATACACACGCAGTAGACGGTCTAATGCATGTTCATCTCCAGCGTCGCCGAGCATCACCGTTAATTGCTTGCGGCTTGCCATCACCTCCTTCTCATTCACGACGTCCTCTTCATCTACCGCCAGGTTGAGCTTGGCAAGTAGCTTCTGAGCCTTGAGGCAGCACACCTTGCACACACCCAACGCACAGCCGGGCTTGAGCTTCCGCTTACACTTGGCCGCTGGGCAGAAGGACGATTTGTCTCCAGTTTCGACTAGGAAGAGTCCCAGGGCCTGGATCGCAGCCTCTCCATTGAGCTGCTCACTGGGAACACGCGACTTGGCGAGGAATCCATTCAGATCCCCGATGTCATCCTGCACTCCATGAGAAGTGGTCGAGACGTGGCCTTGGCCACGCGACAGGAACCAAAACGCGGCACCGATGTTGAAGTCCATTTGCGTATCACAGGGTGACAGTAGCTCCAGGATCTGGGTTTGGTTCTCCAAGACACGGTCGTACACCACGTTTACGTTGATGAAACGCCATTTACGCGTCGGATACAACGCCACGAGTTCACGGTGTGACACTTGAGCGGCCAGTCGGTCAGGCGATTGGAACTGTGAGCCAGCGTCGAAGCATACGTTGAGCAAGTCGATGGGTTCCTCTGGGTCGTCAACGTGGAAGTGAGTGAGAGCAGCGAGCACGACCGAGTCCAGACCACCCGAGAAGAGCACGGCTACACGTGAGGCGTGGCCGTCGGGTGACGGTCTCTTCGGGATCGTCCGTACTCGCACACCGACGGCATTGCTGAGAGCAACAAGAAGACCTTGAGCTGCAGCTTCTAGTGGTGATTCTGGAGACGCCGCAGAGACTGGTAGCCCACAGGCGTAGGTATCGTCGACAGTCGGGACGATGGACGACTGGCTCGAGACAAGTGGCTCGTTGGCGTGGAAACTGAACTTCTGAGCCACGAGATCGAGCACGTACACGCCCGTACACGGCAATTCATCGAAGCGCGACGCTTCCCTGTCCACTGGCAGCACGACGGAGCTCAGCACGAGTCTCTCAAGGCTACTGACGTCGAGACTCGCTCTCTCAGAACCCAAAGCTAGAACCTCGCTCTGGAGCTCTTCACTGGCCGTATCAAACAGCAAACTGCGGCGTCCGAAGCGGTCGTGGCCGAAGAACAATCTCTGCGTCGCTGCGTGGAGCCACACAAACGCAAACGGCCCCTGGATCCGCTGGAACACGCTCAAAACCTCGTGTGTTGGATCTGGACTCGAATGGCTCACGCCCTCCAGCAGCTCACTGAGCCACTGCGTATCGTTGCCCGTAACCACGTGGTCGCCGTCGAAGCCGAAGACCTCACCGTTCCAACAGAGCAGGTTGCCGTGAGTATCCTCCATTGGCTGCGGCGTCAGTGCGTCGCCACGCAAGTGGAGAACGGCGCTGCATAGTCGAAAACGCCAGGAAGAAGCGTCATTTGCGAGACCCACAGAGCGATCCACAGAGCCAAAGTGGTCAGGTCCACGTTGCAAGAGCTTGGTTTCTATCGATTCATTCAGCGATGCGTTGGAAAGCAGCGAGGAATGAGGTATGGACGCCGCCGTGGCACGCTCCAGGAGCAATGTGATCCCGCACATGATGATGCGTGTGAGTGGCTACAATTCCAAGGGCTGCTGGGTTAGTGACATTTGGCTATATGTCATTCAAATGAGCGTTTGCTGGCATTAAACCGAGGTTTTGTCACTATGGTGATGACGTTGGCCTGTTGAGCATCAAGTCGGGAGTGAAAATGGAGAACCTCTCGCTGAATGAGCCTGCGGCGGCGGCGATTGCCAAGCCTGTAACGCAACTGAAGCAGGTCGAGGAGAAAGAGAAGACGTCAGCGCAGCCAAATGCCAAGTTTTCGCATGCAACGCTTGAAGATGTGCGTCAGCTAATGGCCACATTTGCCTCTGAACGCAACTGGGAACAGGTACAAACACGAGACAGTCTTCATGCTCTTCTCGAGACGCTTCCGCACTCACTAACACAGCAATGCTGCATCTGACAGCACCACACGCCGCGCAACTTGGTGCTTGCTCTGACTGGCGAAGTGGGTGAGCTCGCCGAGTGCTTCCAGTGGAAGGGTGACAACACCTCCGTCGACGGTGCGTTGTGTGTACTTTCTCAATAGGCCCATGTCATAGCCCTCTCTCACCTTGCAAGCTCCTGTGCTTAAATGACAGACTGGCCTGAGCAGGAGCGCGTGCACCTGGGCGAAGAGCTCAGCGACGTGGCGCTGTACCTCGTGCGTCTAGCGGACCGCTGCAACATCGACCTCGCTGCGGCGATCCAGGACAAGATGGTCAAGAACAGACGCAAGTACCCTGCCCATTTAGTATGTTTCCTCAATTCTCCTCACTCTTCCCAGAGGACGAGTTCTCATGCTATGGTCTGCTCAGGTGAACGGGTCGTCGGCCAAGTACACGGCGTACGCGAACGACACGGAAGGCGAGAGCTCAGCCGAAGCCACGGAGGACAAGGCCACCGAGGGCGCCCTCGTCGTCGTAGGTATTCCACACTTGGTTGTCTAGTGCATCATTAGATGAACATGAAAATGGAGGTGTTGGCACAAAGACGTTTGGGGGGGTTATAGCGACGCGCGGAAGCCGCCACATCGCCGTTGCGTACATCTTGTTTTGATTTTTTAAATAGGGGTTTGTTTGTGAGTGAGTGAGTGGGAGGGTTTGCTAGCATCTAATATCCTATCCATCATGGTGGCACGATCAAATCAACACACCGAGCGTCGAGAGGCGAGGGCGAAGCAGGCAAAACACAGCAAAAGACACGGAGGCGCCGGTGGAGTTGAGACGCGGACAGACCACGACTCGCACGACCAGCACACTGACAGACCTCGCACTGAGGCTTCAGCCCGTGACTTCCGAAGTCGGATCTTCTGCAGCAGCTCGACACACGTTCACCGGAAGGTCTTGACGACGCGCCGTGACGAGCTGTCTCCCGACTCCAACGACCGCTTTCGCGAGAAAGGCGTGATGCTTGGCAACGACGATGTTGAGGACACAAGCGCCTCATCGTGGTCGAAGTCATGGTCGATGGGGGAGCGGCCCTGGCTGCATTCTGGGGACGTCACGCAAAGAGGCGACGCCGCCAAAACCTTGCTTCCGCTGGAGGTCATCGACGAGCTGCAACGCGAGAGGTCACCCACGATCGAAGCTTCGACGTGGTTCGGACTCTCGGCACTGCGGGGCGGGTGGAACATCTGCACGAGCTTGGCCAGGCTAGCCGGCAGCACTTGCGTGTCAATGTACGGTTCCGAGTACGCCGCAAGCAGGTACGTTGCCGTGTCTAAGACATAGCAGAGCACACACGGTTTAATATCCACGGTTCCATAATCCACAAAAACCCCGGCCATCGGGAGGCATCGCTGCCTCGAGAGGACTGGGACGATAGGAGCGCCAAATATATACCTTGCAAGGTATGGAACGGGGTCGACAGCACATCCCACCAGGGGGCGCCTTCCAAAGTGCACAGCTCCTCTGGCACATAGGTCTCGTACAAGCCCGCCAGGTAGACCGCAGCTGCGGCCAGGTCCACCGGCTCTGCGCGCAGACACGCACACGTGTACATGCTGTCGTTCAGGAAGCTCCACGCGACCTGCTTCAGCTTGGCACAGTGGCGCTTGGCATCGTCCGGGTTCTGCAGCAGCCGCACGACCTTGTCCACCTTTTCATTGATGAACTTGTACGGGTGCGTGATCGTGAGATTGTAGGCCATCGCATGGAGCACCACGCCTTCCATGGAGATGACCTTGCCGGCAATCACCGTCGGGTCGTGCTTCTGGATGGCAAACACTTGGTCTCGTTCGACCTGATTCCGCACCACAATGTACTCCTTCGCCACATAGCCAATCTTCTTCGGCGACTCCTCGACCTTGGACGCGAGCAGCACGCACGCCGCGGCCACGAGGTATTTGTCGTAGCGCACGAGCGACTGGCGCATGTAGAACCGGTGAAAGTAGTACTGCGCGCTGACGATCGCGAGCTTGGCCAGATCCAGCGGCTTGGACAGCTTCTCGATAAAGTCGCAGCCCTTGCGGCGCAGGATCAGCTCGTCCTTGGGCTTCATGCCGTCACACTGGGACGGCGTGCAGCGCAGCTCTTCGTCGGAAAAGATCCAGTCAGACGCCATGGCTTGTGAGGAGGTTGGTGAGTCGTGGGAGAAAGGGACAAACGGGGGAGGAGGAGGTGATGGGGCGGTGGTGGTGAACGACTGCTACATATTCCACATACATCGTGAGCCATTCCATTCCATCCATCCGGTCGCCTTGGGACTGTCTTGAGAGATCCGGACTCACCGTTCGGAATGGGATAACTTAGGATCTATCAAAGCACATAAAATACGGGGGGCACACTCGAGCAGGAAAGCGTCGAGACGACGAGCAGACGGAGGGGATCAAAGATCGACACGCGAGGGGAATTCACACGTGACGACTGACCGACCGACTGGCTGACGAAATCGACTTGCTTGGCTGCTGCTTCCGCTGTGAGGCACGCGCTTTTTTGGGTGTTGAAAATGGACTTGTTTCTGGGGGTTTCTGGGCGAGTATATGGGCGAAAAACCGCGCGAAAAAGAGGGTGCGTGGCAGGCAGACTCGAGAAGCACGCGGACAGGCGAGAGGTCGTCACGAACACCTCACTCACAGAAGGAGAGAGTTCTAGACGCCGGGGAAAGTGCGGGAGATGACGACGATCTCGAGCGAGAAGTCGAGTTCGACGGCGGCTATGGAGACGCGGGAAACGCGATCACACTCGCACGACGGAGACGAATCGGATCGAGACGACGGGGGTGAGGTGGATGCGGAGAGGAGACCCTGGAGGAGGCTTCTTCCCTAGACGACCGACAGACCCGTGGAG
This sequence comes from Pythium sukuiense, assembly GCA_023334995.1. Lineage (NCBI taxonomy): Eukaryota > Oomycota > Peronosporomycetes > Pythiales > Pythiaceae > Pythium > Pythium sukuiense. The sequence goes on along the minus strand of JAADVL010000636.1, from coordinate 9,635 downwards.
ACGCGAGAGATGCTTCTCGCTTCCTTGGGTTTCCTTGGTGGTTGTGCCCTCGGTTTCCAGGCCGAGAAAATCCCCCCTCCTGTGGTCTGGTTTTTCTATAAAAACCTAGCCGTCTGAATCGCACGTGAATTGCAATGAATTGCACTTTGAATTGCACGCGCGAAACGGATGGCCCACACGACACTTGGAGTTTGTATGAGGGCGAGAACACGAGGACGGGCGACGTCTTCGAGTAAACACGGACACGGTACACTGGACGCAGATTCAAGCGCGGGTCACCACGCCCGGCCGGGAAGAATGTTCTGGACGCAGAGGGGATGGGTTGAGAACACTGGTTCTTGCTCAGGATGCTGGGTTCAGCGCGCCAGCTGGACGGAGAAAACGGATGTGGATCCGGACCTCGTTCTGGACCTGGTGGACATCGAGGTCCACATGGGATGCGATTGTGGACCGAACTGAACGATCGAAGGACGGGGGGCGGCCGTCGGAGACTCATGGAGCTCGTCGAAGCGGGGCGCGTTCTCGACACCAACTCGACATCCGCCGATGCTGTCAGGACCACCGTATAGCTGACTTTCCCGCCTACATGGCAAAAATCGATTCATCGTCAGAACCTGCGTATTCACGTCGCAATCATATAAACAAACCTTGGTGTCGACTTCGGCGGCTTCTTCACGCACTCGACGGCCGATTTCTCGACAACTAGCTCACGTCGGAGCGTGCGCCCGGCACGGATCCATTCAGGAGGCTTCACGGCATCACGGCGTGAGCTCGGCTTGTCGAAATTCGGAGTGCTGCCTGCGCTGCGACTTCGCGACTGCCGCCGTCGCCACTTGCTCGTCGCATTCGCACTTGTGACCAGAGCAAAATGAGGCGAAGACTCGCCTGCGAGCAGCTGGCCCAAGAAAGTTGCTGTGATGGGCGGATTGTTCCGAGGTTTTTTTAGTTCTGACCGGAACAACAACCAGCGACAAGCGGCAACAAATCAGTAACGTTGCACCTCAGCGTTCGACACGGTTCGAGCGACCTTCGTGCAACATTCTGACTCAGCATCACAGCGGGTGGTTTGATCGACATGGCTACATTTTGCTTCCAGCTGTGGTGAAGAGGTCTCACCAATGGACGCATGCAGTACACTGTATGAACGGCCAGCTCAATCGTTTTTACATGCGCTCGACAGCTTCTAAACCGACGAGATCCAGTCCGCACTTGAGCACTGTGTGGGTGGCAGCACACAGCAGTAGGCGCGAATCCTGCTTGGCGTCGCCCAGCACGCGGCACTTCTCGTAGAAGGCGTGGAAGTGGCTCACGACACGGAAGAGGTAGTCGCAGAGGTAGTGAGGCTGCAGGTGGGCCACGGCGGCCGCGACTTCGTCGTCAAACTGCGAGAGAAGTAGTGCCAGTGCTCGCTCCGTTGGCTCCCATTCCTCCGATGCATGCATCAGTAAGTCGCGAGCATTGGTCTGAAGGCTGAGAACTTCGCTCCAGTCTTCGACTCCACGGAGGCCTGGGTGCTGATCGCGAGCGCGGCGCAGAATACCATTCAGTCGTGCCGATGCATAGAGGAGGTAGACTCCAGTGTTCCCCTTCAAATTTAGCACGTTGTCGAACAGGAACTTGTAGTTGCGTTCACGCTGCTGGGCTAGGTCGAAGTATCGCACTGCAGCGTCGCCGATGCGTCCGTTGAGAGCAGCCGAGGACTCCGCATCACCACCAGGAAGCACGGATCGGCGTTGGCATTCTGCACCAGCTTCATTGAGCAGATCTCCCAGGTAATCGAAGGCACCGTTGCGGGAGCTCAGCTTGGTACCATCCTTTCCCAGAACGAGACCAAACCAGGCGTGGGTGAGCTTGACCTGGTCCTCCTTGTCGCCACGATTGAGCCAGCCAGCACGCTTGGCTGCTTCAAATAAGTGCTGGAAGTGGAGCTGCTGGCTCTGATCAGTGACGTACACAATCTCGTCGTACTTGGTCGGATCAACGCCCGGGAAGCCGAAGATACGGGAATGTAGGCACGCTAGGTCGACCGTCGCGTACAAGAATCCACCATCCTGCTTCTGGATGAGCATCGGCGGCTTGTCGGGTCCATCAAGGAAGATGCAAAGCGCTCCTCGTGATTCCACTGCGAGACCGGATGCCTTGAGCTCTTCAAGGACATCCGGAATGAGCTTGAGGTACGTCGACTCGCCACGTTCCTTCACGTTCACACGCAAGCGCCCGAAGATCTGGGCAAACGCATCTTTGCTGACTTCACACGCTCGTCTCCAGGCTGCCTCCACGGCTGGATTAAGGCCGGTGCCTCCGTTCTTGTCGCTGCCAATTCGCTGCAGCTGAATCACGACGTCGTCCACTCGAGCCTTGAACTGTTCATCGTTGCTTGCGATCTTCTTCTTGCCTGACTCGTAATACCGTCCGAGTTGCTGGTCCGTAAGTGTATCAAGCGGCACATTCTTGTCCATGAGCTCTACGATGAGCGTCGCAAACGCGGAGCCGACGTCGCCGGTATGGCTGATACGTGAGACCTGGTGGCCTCGGAACTCGAGCAGGTTGCTGATGGTATCACCAATCACACTCGACCGCAAGTGTCCAACGTGCAGCTTCTTGCCGTAGTTGGGTGCACAGAAGTCCACGAGAATCGACTTGCTTTCACCAGTCGTTTGTGGTGTGGGTGTCACGCCGATCGTCGCCATATCCACCACTTGAGACGCAAGCCACTTGTCTTGCAGCACCACGTTCACGAAGCCGCCTTTCGATACAAATGCGTCGCGCACCACACGCTTGTCTTGCTCTTCCAGGTGGCTGATTGTGTCGTTGGCGAACTGCTCCGGAGACACGCGCATGCGGTTGCCTAGCATGAGTGCGACGCTACTCTGGTAGTCGGCATTCGCCTGCATCGACCGACGCACACCAAGAAAGGGCGGAAGCTGCAACTGCGGCAGCTCCAATGCGCTTGGATGCGCACGCTGCAGCGCTCCTTGAAGCACGCGCTGCAAGTGCCATGAGCTCGACAGCGCCGCACGCGCCGGCGCGACACCAACACCTCTCGCCATTGCCATGATTGTGTGTGTGGCTCACCAGCTCACCGGCTCCGATGTTGCACGAAGGTTGCTCAATAGGAGATGAGAGTGATGGTCAAAACGTTCGTGCAACATTAAGGCTGCTCTTCACTCACCCGACCTCCCGTCCAATTGCCAACGGGGATCGCGGGGGAAAGGCAAACGCGCGAAAATGGCATCGGCGGCGTCGTGTCCTGTGTGTCTGCAGCGCTTCGACGCGCCCTCGGTGTTCGCGCTCCATGTGTCGTCGTGTACCGTGTCCACGCTGCCCGAAAATGCGGCCTCCACGGCCTCTGTAGCGGCGCCAACAGCCAGTTGTCCGATGTGTCACATGGTCTACACTAGCGTCATGGCCGCCCACGACATCGAGTTCCACGAAGAAGAGTGCGAGCGCTACAACGAAGAAGGCGAGCCACTGTCGCTGCTGGGCGTGGATCTGAACGGACTCAACGGCTCAGCGACATCCGGAGCCGCCGCCTCGGGAGCTGGGGCGCCTAGTAGCGGCGCCAAACGAACGCGCGACAGCGTCGACGTCAGCGCCGCGAATGCCACGGCCGCGCTTCCCAGCGTCAAGCTCTTCCCGTCGTTCTGCGCGGTGTGTGACGGCGGCGGCCGCACGCTGCTGCACTGCGCTGGCAAGTGTGCGCGGTCGTTCCATCCGCTGTGTATCGAGGAGATCAACTTAACCAAGGACTTTAAAGTCAGCGGATCCGTGTCATCAACAGCGTCTTCCTCATCGTCGGGTGGTGGCTCAAGTGTGTCGTCGTCGCTGCTGTCGGCTGGTGGCTCGGCGCTGTTTGCGTCAACTATCACGAGAGACAAGAAGGCCCAGAAGCAATGGGTCTGTGGCGAGTGCACGCGCGGCCTCCACACGTGCCAGCTCTGTGGCTTCCTGGGCCACGAGTCCCATGAGCTCATCGCGTGTTCGCTGACTGACTGTGGCTTTTTCTTCCACCCCAAGTGTCTCCAGACCCACAACTACCGCATGCAGAGCCCGTTGGTGTGTCCGCGCCACACGTGCGACGTATGCCACGCAATGGAGACCGACTTGGCGTCGTTCTCGAGCTGTACCAAGTGCTGCAAGGGTGCGCATATCCGTTGTCGCGATACGACCGTCTCTACGACTCCAACGCGCGGCCGAGGCGACGTGTTCGACGCCAATTTCCACGTGTGTGACCAACACAAGCCAGCGAGTGACGCCGCGTCGCCCAACCTGACCGAAGAACGCAAGTACGCTCAGTTCGTGGGCCTCAAGATGAACTCGCGGCCTGGAGATATCGTGCTGATTCTTGAGTACGGCAACCTCTTGCTGCCATCGTCGGCGAAAGAGGCCGCGCCGTTGGCTTTCAACCAGTGGGGGATCGTGCAGCGAGTCGAGAACCTGGGCGATGGGATCTCTCCGGCGTGGTGGACGCAATTGCTAACGGTGATGCTTTTCTCAGATGACAGCACGATCTCGGTCGCGAATCGATACGTGCTTCCACTGACTTCCATGAAGCTGTACGCGAGCCCGACGCTCATGGTTCGCGACGCGATCCAGGGGTTCACGATGAGCGAAACCAACCTGCGATACCTGGAACGACGTCAGCCACATAGCACGGCCATCAACAGTGATGTGGCCTACAAAAGCACCCTGTTCCAGTTGGTTGAAGACGCGTTTCGAGCGAGAATGGATGCATTGGATGTATCTCCGTCGAGCTTCACTGCTGATGCGACGCGCGGATTCACAGCTTGGCAAATCTACGTCGGCTCGGCGTCTCGTTCGTACGCAGATACCAAGGCACCAGTGTACATTGCGCTCGATACACGTGGACGAAGCAGATCCGACGAAGGAATCACAGCTGCGTCCGAACGCGCGCAGCGTTCAGCCGCTGGAGGCAGCCGAGGCGATGCTGATGGCGACGTGGACATGGACTACAACAGCTCAAGCTCAAGTCAGGGTCGACGCTCGTCGAATACATCGACTGGGAAAACTTCGGGAAGCGTTCCGTTTCGGTCGGCAGCCTCCACGGCACTGGTTGCAAATGACGTCATGGATGTCATGGCCGCACTGATTCAAGGCGTGGAGACACTTGCGTCGATGGAATCACTGGTTGGTGAGCGGAGTTCGCCTATCCCGGAGCTGGCCAGCGTAGTAACTGTGACGGAATCGACTCAAGACGTGATCAACCCCCTTTATGACCAAGGTGAAGATGAAGCAATGGCGGAGATCGAGATCAGTGAGGAGCCAGTCATCGACAGCCCACTCTCGATTGTCGCGGATACGGATCCAGTCACTCCAGAACTCCGTGCGCTGACGCCAGTCAACACTCCATCGTCGTCACCTCCACACAGCCGGTCCGTCATGGACAGGATTGACCTCCTACCAAGCAAAAAACGAGTGCTCGACCAGAAGTCTGCCGACATGGAAAGAACGGTTCTGTTTGGTGTCATGGACAGTGGTGACGCGATCAAGCGGGGCAACATGCGTCTACCGAAGAAGATGAAGCTATTCCATATCCCCGTTCCTATCCACGTGCAGTTCACGGTCGAGCCGATCCTTCCGAACAAGCCTTCAGGCTCCATCTTCAGCAGTGGTGTGACGCCGCCTACGACTACAACTGCGCGACCTAGCGTTGAAAAGCAGTCCGACAGCGCGAAGGTCGACGAAATGGGCCTGCTCAACATCGCCACGAGATTCCTGGACGCGGAAGCTTCGGGGAGATTGCCCAAGCGAACGACTCTGAAAGTGCGTCCGACGTTTTACCGCCCCGCGCCGTTTCTCTATCGTGGCCCAAGCATTGGGCGTGGCGTGGAAAACGTCAGCCGCATCCTGCTCTGTCAGGACAAGCGCAACCTCAAGTGCTACGTGAAGAAAACCCACACTGCTGGCAAGGCGTGTCCGCGCCAATCGGGAACTTCCCTCTCTTCTGTGGAGTTCATTACTGTGGATCTCGCGGCGATTTCCAGCATGAGGATGCTCGAGCACGAGGTGTGTGACCAGATCTGGAGCGTCGAGCCACGCAGCGAGCGCTCCACGGGCTGGCACTGGCAGTCGCTGGTCGCCAAGCGTGACGTGCCCCTGCCCAAGATCACTCTGTCGTACTGCACGTACGACGGTATGGAGACCGCCTTCCCAAGCCGCTCCAAGGCCTCCAGCAGCCACTCCCTGGCCATCCCGTCCCCTCAGCACCAGAATGAGTGGCTTTGCTTCTGTGCCAACGTCGTGCATCTCACGGCCACGGTCACTCGCGTTGACGAAGCCAAGTGAGGTGAGACCGACTCGCTCACACAAGTCACAGGGATATACCCATTTCGTGTTCGATACAAACCGGTTCTCAACTCTTTACAACACTTGATACGAACCTGGTTCGACCATCACTCCTGCATTCCTGAACTCTCTTCGTTTTCTGGAGCGAAACAACTGGCGTCAGGGTGCGAGACGAGGGGAAATGGCCTCGACAATGGACACCAAGGTGTCATCTTCGCGGCCCTCTGCAGGTCGCCCCACGCGATTCCAGGCGATTCGAAGAACCTCCATGATGCGCGCGTTCTTGCTCTGTGCGACCATGTCCTTTTTGCTACAAGGCGCGGTCGCTATGAAGCAGAATTGGCAGTTCCGTGAGGAGGACCGACGCGAATTCCTGGTCGAGCGGTTCGGATTCGCGCCTCACGCCGCGATGGAGCTGCGAGTGAGCGACGTTTCGTTCTCATTCAAGGACAAGACACAAGAGAAGCCGGCTAGCGAGATCCAGGCGGGCCTGCTATTCGTCCACGTACGTGTTTTTCCCGTGAAGAGAGCCCTTGAAATGGGGTATTTACGAAGCTTTTACGGATGAAATACAGGAGACCAAGCTCTGGGATACGATGGCGTACATCGAAAGCGGCGACTCTGACCCGTCCGTACAGCCAGAGCCCACGTGTCTGCTGCAGAACCGCACGGCGGGGCTCTACATCGACCTCACGGACAAGGCCTCGTGGACTGTAGCCCATACAGTGGGTCCTGAGCCAGAGGACAGCGACGCGCCGATTATGGCAGACGCCAAGGCTCAGCCGCGACCGGGATTCTACTACGTCTTCTTCTCGCAGTGCACGGAAGGCCTCGAAGTCTCGTTCCAGGTGAGAATATGGTGGGCTTTTTTGGGTGTTCTAAAATGAATTTTAGGCTGATAATTTGTGTGTTTATGGATAGATGGAAGCGGAATTCCGGAACCCTGGAGGCAACTACCTGAGTGCCGGCGATGCGCTGCTGCCGTCCGTGTACTCCTTCATGACAATGGCGTTCCTCGCCGTTGCTGTCGCGTGGGCTCGCTTCCTGCACAAGAACACCCAGCACGTACGTGGTCTCGTTTACGTCTGTTTTTGGTCGTTTTTTGGATAGCAGACATATTTTAGGGTCTCTTTGAATCGATGTGCAGATCCATCACGTCCACCACATGATGACGATCCTCGTGGCGCTCAAGACCATCTCGCTGTTCGCCGAGTCGATGCGCTACTACTACATGAAGCGCCACGGCGACACGCTGACCCACTGGACGGCCGTGTACTACGTGTTCATGTTCCTCAAGGGCGTCATGCTTTTTGTCGTGATCCTGCTCATCGGCACAGGCTGGTCGCTGCTCAAGAACCACCTCTCGCGTCGTGACAAGTCAGTTATATCCATCGTGCTCGTGCTGCAGGTGCTCAGTAACACGGCGATGATCGTCATGGAGGAAAGCGCAGTGGGAACGCGCAAGTGGGTGACGTGGCGTGACGTGCTGCACGTCATGGACATTCTCTGCTGCTTTGCGATCCTGTTTCCGATCGTGTGGTCCATCCGCACGCTTCGCCAGTCGGCATTCACCGACGGCAAGGCCCACATCAACCTGCAGAAGCTCGTGCAGTTCCGATCTTTCTACCTCACGGTCGTGACGTACATCTACGTGACTCGTATCGCCCTCTTCCTTTTGGCGGCGTCTCTTCCGTACAACGCTACGTGGTGCTCGGTCGTGGTGGCCGAGGGTGCCGCCTTCACGTTCTTCACGCTGACAGGCTATCGCTTCCGTCCGTTGGACCAGAACCCGTACCTCGAAGTGTCCACGCGGATCGACTCGCTGGACGAATTCGGGCTCGATGACGACGACCTGGAAGTCCAGGGCGTGCCCGTGCAGCGCAAAGACCACTTGCGCTTCAACTTACGACCACCGAGCCCTCGGAAGGCGCATCGACTCGCATTGTAAACACGACCGCGACAAATACATATATCTCACGGGCGAAAACAAACACGACAGCGGTGCGGTTTTGGTATTGTAGGAAGCGCGGTTTTGAATGATAGATACACACAACCACATCGAAGAGTATCGTACGAAGGGCATCGTGATCCTGGGTTCGTAGGTCATCAGAGCGAATCTCGACCGTCTCAAACGAATCAGTTTACTATATAATATCGGCCGAGCCATCGTCCTCCCACGTGACCACGATGTCCATTTGCATTCCCGCTTCGCTCTCCGCGTTTACATCCGCGCTTCGATGTACGTCGTCGAACACTACTGTACGTAGTCCACATGCCTGAGCACCTCTCTCTGCCATTGATCTCATGTCGGATGTATGTGTGAGGTGATCGTGGAGACGTCTCGCTCGGATCCACGTTTCTCATCGTCCGGTATCTCCAGTCTCCATTCAGCCATGGCGAGACCGTCGATGTCCCAAGCAACCCCCATAATATCCATCGCTGCGTCTTTAGATACCGAGGTCGGCAAACACAGGCAAAAAGCCATGAGGCCCCTAGCGACGTTTGGAGCTGACCACCGATGGACCCTTCGGGTCAGGCGGGTCCATCGAAAGGCCGGTTTTGGTGTATCGAGAGGGGTCGGGCCTCATGCAGGCGTGCCACTGAGTTCGGAGGCGTTCGTTGAGGGGCTGGGTGGCGAAAGTGCGAAGCTCACCTCGAGAAGGAGTTGCGACCTCAATGAAGAGGATGAAGGAGATGGAGAGGATGTCCAGAACGCCGCCCATGAGTGTACAGTGCAATGGACTTTCCTCAGGCGGGGCCTCCAACCCTAGACAACATCGTTCGGGCCACACAGCACGCAGCTCGTGGTGTGATCTGGAGTCTCGACTCGAGGGGACGGCGAGCACTCGAAACGCCCCTTCAGTTTATTTGTTTTCACCCACTCCCCTCCCCCTCGGAGGGGCTCTCCCCTCTCCCTCTGTATCAATGTGCCACAGCTCGACGTGGGCAACTGCCGTGGAACGCGCACGCCAGCCTTGCCCTCTCGACCTTCGAGTCGACGGACGTCACTCGCCCCACTGTGAGGGTTGCCGGATCAACTCCAGCATCGAAAAATCCTTGGCAGGCCTCCACGCGCAATCCCCCTCTTGACGTGCCGATTGCAGTCTGCGAGGGATACCTTTCTGCAATTTGCAAACAGGTATCCCTCGTCCAGATTCGTGCAGCTCTTGAGGTGGCTGCTGACTGCTAGATGTCTCAATGGCTTCTGCTGCAAAGGCGGCGAATCGGTACAATTCCACATTGGGGGGGGGGGGGGGGGGGGGGGGGGGGGGGGGGGGGGGGGGGGGGGGGGGGGGGGGGGGGGGGGGGGGGGGGGGGGGGGGGGGGGG
>JAADVL010000635.1:0-18896 GCA_023334995.1 Pythium sukuiense | reverse complement strand
GTTGTAGCTGTAGCTTGCCACGGTGGATGGAGCGGTGGCGAGTGCGTCCTTTTGGCTCTGGAAAAAGCTCTTCCACGCCTCGAGTCCCGCCGCGTCGATCGCGGCAAACTCAGTCGTCTTGGCTCTGGCGATCTGGCGTCGTTCATGGTCTCTGTCTCCGTCGCGCTGCAACACAAAGCCGCTGAGCTGAAAGGACAGCGCCTTGCGGTCGGTCCACTTGGTGTCCGTTGTCTCCACAATCCCGGAGCGAATGTGGACCAGGAACACTGACCGTGGTTGGATGGGTCGAACGCCGCCTTTCGACATAGAAAAGCACGCGAGCTCCAAGACTTCTGGGTCACCACGCTGGAGCACGAGGCAGAAACGATGCTTCCAGGTCGTCACTTCATGCAAGCTCGTGATCCACGACAACAGCGTCTCGGTCTTTTCGTACAGCCAGCCACTGAAGGCCATCGTTTTCTATCCAAAACAACACCATCAGTATCTAGTAGTCCGGTATCAAAGGCATGGTAGATCATACCCCTTCGATGCCGGTGATGCATTGGTCGTAGCCGATGACACTCTTCGTTTGCCCAGGTTCAGCGAGGCGACGCTTCCGCTGGTCACGCGCTATGTCCAGTGCTGTCATCATACCCAAGTTCACATCGAACAGTGGCACTTGGGCTTCCCCCTGTAGGCCCACGAGAAAGTGTACGATGTCTCCGCGGCCTTGGCGGCAGGCGAGATGCAGTGGGGTGTTGTTTTGGTCGTCACACGCACGTGGGCTTGCTCCAGCTTCGACCAACGCGACGACGCACTGGTAATGGCCCTTGACTGCTGCCTGTGCCACTGGCGTACGTCCCCATTTGGTATCTTTCCACTCCAAATACCGACGCTTCTCGGGGGTGAGCGAAGCCAAGCCGTCCCGAAGCTTGCGATGGTCTCCGATATTAGCCGCACGCCAGATATGCTGTTCTTCTGGCACACTGATGTCGTTGCCCATGGCCTTCCCGAATGAAGAGCTCTTGTGGTCGATATGACTGGTTATGTTGTGAGGATGCAGCTTCCATGATTTGGAGTCGTTGGACATTGCCATCTTCTCCGTGCACCCAAGCATGGAGGGATGCTCTACTAACCCATCGGGAATGGTGGTATCAACGCTGGAATGAGTGTACATGTAGTTGAAGTGGCGAGGAACCTGGGATGGGATTCATCCAGTATGTCAGTTGGGAGTATTTTACTGCTGTGGTGTGGCTAGATGTACTTTTGGGTAGTGTTTCTGGCTTGCATTAGCCCGTGATCACGCGCACGCCGAGCTTGGACACGCTGTGGACGGCCTTGTCTCCTGGCTGCGCGATGAACATCAAGTTGATCGGCACCTCCAGCGTCTCCGAGACCCACTTGACCACCGCCGGCTCGAACTCGCCCTGCACGTGGATGAAGTCGATGCGCAATTTGGGGTAGATGTGGTCGAACAGCGCCACGATGTTCTCAAACTCTGTGCGGATGGACACACCGTCCCCACTCTCACCGTCGTCGGTGTTAGGAGAGACGTGGATCACACGCAAGTTGTGGGTCTGTTCGTTCTTGCGGACATACAGGATGGCCTTGTTGAGGATCGTGAGGTCTGGGTTCTTACAGAAGAAGATGATCGGCAGCTCGTTGATACCGATGATGGCCTTGGTGATCGTACGGCCGCCACGGGCACCCGTGCGGATCGTGCTCTCACGGTCCTCTAACGCCGGCGAGTTCACGGCTGCGTAGGCGTCTGGCACTGGGGACTGGGGACCCGAGCCGTTCTCACTGGAACGAGCACGAGAGCGCGATGGCAGGATGGATCGCATGACTGCCAACGCGATCTTGAGGATCTCCACGCGGTTGAGCATGCCCATCATCACCGACACGACCACGATCAGGTACAGAGCGAAGTACATGAGCACCTTCGGGTCACCGAGCAAGTTGGCGAAGATACCAATGATCACGAACACGAATCCCATGATACACGACCACCACGGCGCGTGGATGTCGCGAGGGATCTCCGCACGCTTGGTCTTGAGCACCATGCAGCCAAAGGAAAACAGCGCCATGAGACCGAGGAACGCGTACGTGTACACGCCGCTGAGCGTGGCCGTGTCGGCGTTGAGGACGAGCACGAGACTCGAGGCCACAAGGAAAAACGCCAAGATGATGTAGTGGCTTGTGCCGCGGATCTTGTTTTTCTTCATGAGAAATGCTGGTAGCACGCGGTCGCTGGACAGACGGCTCACGAGACCCGTGATGCCCACGTACGACGTCAGCACGGCACCGCTGAGCACGACGAACGCGTCGATGGCGACCCAGACCTTGAACCAGTGGCCCAGTACGATCTCTCCCATCTCCGCGAGCAGGAAGTCCTTGTTCTTGATGATCTCATCGACTGGCATCACACCCAGCGCCATGAAAATGAGCACGGTGTTGAACAGCGTCACGGATCCCCACATGTTACGCAGCGTCTTGCGGAACACGCCGGGCTTCTGCTCTTCCACGAACTGCGCCGACGATTCAAAGCCCGTGATACCGAGCATCGCGGCGCCGAAGCCGAAGAAGATCGCAGTGAACACGTTTGACTGGATCTTGTCCCCGGCAAAGTCGACTTCTGGCAGCTTCGAGTTCATGTTGTCATTGAAGACGTGCGTGTGCTGCACGACGTACACAAACGACGCAACGCTGAGGATCGTGAGCACGAGCACGTGGTGCAGGAAGATGGCCAGAGCCACACGGGAGCTCTCTGTGATGCCCCACAGATTCAGCAGTGCAAACAGCGCGAGCAGTCCGATGGTAGAGCCCACGAGCGGCACGCCAGGTGCGACCGAGATGAGGTAGTTGACACCGGAAGAAGCTGAGACCACACTGGTCGCGAGGTACGAGATGATACCGAGCGCAGCACCAAACGCCGCGACCTTCTTGGACGTCGTGTTCAGCAGCACGTTGTACGAGCCTCCGTTGAGAGGGATCGCCGTGACCACCTCCTCGTAGATGAACCGGAAGAAGTACAGCACGACCGCCACGAGCAGTAGTGGAATGGGCGCGAGCTTGCCGGCCTTGGCCGTCACGATACCAGACGAGTAGAGCACACTGGACAGAATGTCGTTGCCGCAGATCGCCGTGGCCGGCCACTCGCCGAGCTGGTGCCGCTTGACGCTGAGCTTCTCGCGGATCTCGTCGATCTCGTCACGCGGCGCCTGGACGTCGTGGGCCGAGCCGACGCCTGGAAACGTCCAGATCGGACCAAGCGGCTCGGCCTGCAGCGGCACGTTCACTTGGATCGGACGGCGCCGCAGCTCCTTCAAGGCGCCAGGAGCAGGGCCGTAGCTGTCGCTGCCTGGCTTCGACATGGCGTTCGGTCGAATCTTGAGACTTGGCTGGAGGGTCGTGGCTGGAATTGGGCGGCTTGGGAAGTGAGACCGTGGTAACCGCAGACGAGCAGACGAGGTGCAGTCACACTGACGCAAGCTGAAGCAGGAGGAACCAGAGGAGTCGCCGTGGAGTCGCCCTGGAGGATGCAGCGGCATCCAATGAGCAAGCATGTGGACGCGACAATGGATACACCCACCGGTGGTGGGGTTCGCTGGCTCATCCCCCTCATCTCCCTTTGGCTTGGGATAGTCGACGTGTCCGATGATACCCTGTCAAAAATGATACACAGGGTGCACTTCGCCCCGCCGGTCTTCCCTCCCACGCAGACAGAGACTAGGCGTGCGTGTTGGGCTGCCACCTCGTCGCACACATGGCTGGTGAGGTGATGGGAGATCCTGGACTTTACACCTGAATGATTCAGAGGAATCCTCCAGGTCGCTGCCTTGCGGCTGTTAGACCAGCCTGGGAAGGAAGAGCTCATACAGTACTGTACTTCATACTTGAAGCCTTGGAGGCATTCTTGGAGGCTCCGGGAGCGTCCGAGACATTCGTGAATGAGTCGGGGTGGCATTGAAAGACCAACCGTGCTTGTTGGCTGCGGGACTGGGATGTTGAGTCGGCCTGGGACATGGACGGCAATCTGAGTCTCTGGAATGTTACACAGAAACCTCGAATGTTGCACGAAGGTCTTCCCAATACGCTATGCCTGCTGGTGACGGTGCCCTGCTCAGCGACCGGAAAACGGATGGAAGGATGGCAGAAGATCAAGTCGATGGACCATGTGTGTGCGAAGGAATTCCGTATTCTGTGGTTTTGTGTTGAGGGAGAATGCAACCAAGTCTTGGAGCAAGAGTCTGTGGTAGTGTGGTGAGGCCAGACGTCTAACAATTGCTCCTCCCCCCCAGTCGTGCTGGTCCGAGAGCCGTCGTGCTGGTCGAGGATTCCATCCGGATATGGATATATGGGATATCCACAAGTGTTCAAAATATCGCTTATCAAGGGTATTGTATAAAAGAAACATGATGTAAGCCACACCATTCGACCGCGAAAGGTCACGGATCTTTTTCGAAGAATGGAGAATGACACTGTGCCTTTGGATACGTCAAAACACAACACAAGCGACGATCAAAATGCCGCGTATTACGGTGGAGCTACTGCGCAAGCGGTCGGAGCACAACGAGTGCGTGATCTCGACTCTGGAGGAGATCTCGCTGCACCAGGAGGAGCTCGAGAAGATCGAAGTGATCGGCTCGCTATGCCGCAAGTTGCGCATTCTGTATCTGCAGAACAACATCATTGAAAAGATCGAGGATCTCACGCACATGAAGGAACTGCGGTACCTGAATCTGGCGTTGAACAACATCTCCAAGATCGAAGGGCTCCAAGCCTGCGAGTTTCTCGAGAAACTGGACCTCACGGTCAACTTTGTCGACTTTGACGAGCTCGAAGACAGCATTGTACGTGCTTGCAATCGATTGTGTGAGATGATGAGGTGTTAACGTCTGTGGTCGGTTGATACAGGACCATTTGAAGCCGCTGCAGCATCTTAGCGAGATGTACATGCTCGGGAACCCGAGCCAGTCCAATTGGGCCGAAGGCTTCCGCGAGTACATGATCTCGTCGCTGCCTCAGTTACGATTGCTAGACGGTAAGGCTGTGAGTCGAAGCGACCGCATCAAGGCGTTGCAAGTGTTTCCAGAGCGGCAGCGCTACGTTCGCGAGCAGGCGGTTCGAGTACGGGCCCAGAAGGCGGCTGAACGACAGCAAAAGGCCGAGGAAGAGGCCGCCCTCAAGGAAGAAGAGCGACAAAACAACCAAGAGGAAGAAGAAGAAGACGACGACGTGATTGACATCTGCAACGACGGCGAGGCCACGGACATTTCAGATGAAATGCAGACAAAACAGAAGAAGAAGTCGGTGTTTGGCACGGATGAAAAGGTTCCGTACACACCACACACGCGACGAGAGATGTACTTGGAGCTGGCAGAGCAGAAGGAAGAAGAGGACGCCAGACGACGCGAGAACCAGCCGCGTGAGCGCAATACAGAGGCAGAACACGAGGAGACTCTGCGAAAAGCTCGACGCCAAGAGGAACAAGACGACGAGTCGATTCGCCAGTGTAACGAAGGCAAGTGGGACTTCCGCATCGTCGAGGAGGACTTGGAGATCGTGCTCGAGGTCGACCTGCCGCGGTTCCTGGATTCGTCTCTCGTTGATGTGGATGTGCATCCGGCATACGTGTCCATCGTGGTCAAGAACAAACTCTTCCGCTTGCGGTTCCCAGAGCTCGTGCACTCTAGTCAGGGCAAAGCTGAGCGGTCGAGAATCACAGGGACGTTACGACTCACACTTCCAAAGGCAAACGTCACGCCGACCCAGCAGCTGCGAGCTCAGCTCAAGAAAGAGGAGCAGGAGAGGGAGGCTGATAAACTGAAGAAGAAGGCCAAGCCAATGACTGACGAGACGCGCGCTACGAAAACGAAGCGGTTTGGTGGGTCTACGACAAAGAAAATCTCCGATGAGGTGAGTACTGTGGTGCTTGCAAAACCTCACGCTGTTGGATACTCACGTTGTCGATCTGATGCGGAAAGATGCTCGAAGTCGCGACTGCCAAGACGGAGAAAGCTGGTCGAAACGCCGTGAAGATTCGAGGTTTAGTCAGGAAGAACGACGCCGATGACGAGAACGAGCCCCACAACACAACACAGTCGATGATGAAGGTCATACACACGACTCTGCCGCGACCAGAGGCCTCGGTCGCAAGCGACGACGACGGAGAGGACGCCCCGCCGCTCATTTTCTAGGCAGCATTCGAGCCAAACAGAATCCACCACACACAGAAACGAACGTCCGATGCTGGTACCGGTACTGCAAATACAGGAATGCTCTCCACAATCAAGATGCAACGCTGGCATTCTTCTTGGTTTTCTCGATTCTCCAAGCCTGAGATCTGACGGTGTGTACGCGTACAGCCATTGGCCTGTCGATGACACCTCACAGTCCGACTGGCGTCAGGAAGAAAGACGAGCCGGCCACTCGTGCATTTTTCCCCTAGTCGAGTGGAAGCATGATGCTTGTCAACATACCAAGGTTATTATTACACAAAGGTTTTCTATGTTGAACTAAAGCTGTTCTATTGAAGTCGATTGATCGGTTTGAACAGGGTACACTTGTATAAGGTCCATGTAGCGAAGATAGATCTCGTTTGTCACCACGTCACATATTCGGGACCTCAGCTTGTTGGAGTCAAACGTGTGACGTGACGTCGAGGCCACGAAGCAACCGTCGACGGCATTTTCAACGCACAGGAGTGGAGACGGAGCCCATGAGAGAATCACTGCTGCCCAGTGCCTGCTAATGCGGGGCAGACATCCAGCAGCGATATCAGTTGGGAGGCCGCAGTGGCCTCGCCCCCTACCGCACTCTGTGATGGTGCTCGCCAGCATCCTTCGGTTGCCACGCTTTACTATCGTGAGCTTTCACCACACTCACGAAGACTTCGTGGGCGCCAGGAGCAGCTGCTGCGGTGGAGGAGAGCTGCTGAACGCCTCTGCTGGATTTCCTTACTGTTTGCTGCCTGACTGCTGAGTCTCTCGCCGGGAACCTTCCCGATATAGCGATTGCAGCAGCAAGCACAGGACACTCACGGTCTTCATCCGGTTGCTACTCTTGTCTTGGTGTTTGTATGCCGAGAGCCCACGAGTGGCTGCCGCTCGAGTCCGGTTCGCTGTATACTGTATACTCGCATCCACAACCTCCCTCTGTGCCGGTGGCTTTTCTCTGCTTGCAGCCAGACTGTCCCTGTTGAAGTGAGGAGGGATGGGCGGGTGGGCGAAGTGCCCCCGAGCGATCATATTCGAGAGGATATCATCCAACACGGCGAGCGCATCAAGCCAAGGCGGACATTTCACGGGGATGGGCAGCCCCAAGTCGCCGATGGGTTTATCTAGTGTGGCGATCCATGACGCCAGACACTCAACACGAGGGCCTCCGAAGGGGGAGCCCCCTGCATCGATGTATACTGGGGAGACCTTCTGTATATGGAAGTATGGTCCCCTCTCTTCGTGCTCATGGGCAGGAGGGGGCTCCTACTGTCGCGAAGTCTCTAGTGCGTGGGATCGACAGTGTCCTGTGTTGTGTTGTGGGGATCCAGGTCCGCAGTCTCTCATGTTCATTCCGCAATCTTCTGCCTCGCGCTCAAGTCTCCAGCCAGAAACCAGTTGAACCAGCCCAGTTGAACCAACACCATGAGTCCGAGTGCACCAGGATCTCCGCCAGGCCATGAGGATCTTCGACGCCGTCCGATCCAAGTGAATGTGCCTCCAGTTGTGAAGGCCCGTGGGCCCGTGTGGACCTTCCCAGGCACGGGCTCCGCTAAGGAGATCCGAGCTTCTGACCAGGAGCTCTTGGCGATCCGCGAGCAGCTCAGCGTTCCCAAGGAACAACTCGGAGAGTGGCCAGCGTCGGCGTTGTGTGGCAACGACATCCTGTCCAGTGTGCTCTACTCGTCCGGTATCGTCGCCGCCAAGGCCGGCAAGCTCGCTCCGATTCCCCTCATCCTCGTGGCGGTCGTGCTGTACTTCTTCCGGTTCATCTACGAGGAGGTGGTTACGGCGATCCCGCTTAACGGAGGCTCGTACAACGTGCTGCTGAACACGACGTCCAAGAAGATGGCTTCGTTCGGCGCTGCTCTGGGCATCATCTCGTACCTCGCGACGTGTGTCGTCTCGGCTTCCTCGGGCCTCAACTACCTTGCGAGTGTCGTGGATCTTCCTGTCGTTGGCGCGACGATCGCCTTGCTCTTCGCCTTCGCCGTGCTCAGTCTCTTCGGCATCACTGACAGCTCGCGGGTGGCGCTTGTCATCTTCGTGCACCACGTCGTCGTGCTCGTGGTATTGAGCGTCGCGTCGTTCATCTACGTCGTCAACAACACCCACGTCTTCAAGGACAATATGCACACTGTGCTGCCACAGATCGACTTCGCTGGCGACCTCATCGACTCGAACGTTCCAAAGGCGATCTTTTTCGGCTTTGGCGCCTCCATGCTCGGTATCACGGGCTTTGAGACCTCGGCCCAGTTCGTGGAAGAGCAAAAGCCCGGCGTCTTCCGCAAGACGCTGCGTAACATGTGGGCGTTTGCCTCGGTCTTCAACACCGTGCTCATCTTCATGGCGCTTGGCACCCTTCCAATGGACGATACTGTCGCGGCTCCCGGCGCCAAGACCATCTACTCGTCGAGAGACTACCTGCTCGCCGAGATGGGAGAGGCTGCTGCGGGCCACTGGCTCAAAGTCTGGATCGCCGTCGACGCGCTTGTCGTGCTCAGTGGAGCCGTGCTCACTTCCTACGTTGGCATCGTCGGCCTCGTGCGTCGTCTCGCAAGTGACCGTGTGCTGCCAGCATTCCTACTCACCCAGAACAAGTGGCGTGGCACGAACCACTACATCATCATCCTATTCTTCCTCGTGGCCTCGAGTCTCGTGCTCATCCTGGACGCCAACACCTCGACGCTCAGCGGCGTGTACACGTATGCGTTCCTGTCTCTCATGGCGCTGTTTTCCTTTGGCTGCATGGTGCTCAAGACCAAGCGCGCCGAGATCCCTCGTGACATCCACGCGCCGTGGTGGTCGTGTATCATGGGTTTCCTCTTCGTGGTCGCTGGCATCTTTGCCAACTTGCTCGGCGACCCGAAGGTGCTCATGATCTTTGCGTTCTACCTGATCGCAGTCGTGTCCGTGATGATGATCATGCTGGAGCGTGTCGAGATCCTCAAGATCCTCTTAGCTGTGATGAAGACCGTGCTGCCGTCTCGCAAGCAGACTGTCAGCGCTGAGAAGAACGCCTCCCTCATCTCACCAAACCACAGTGGCTACGAGGCCGTCGACACGCCGTCAGTCAACGACAACGGCGAGCCGGTGCTTCATACGGGAGCCCGTGGTGGCCGCACGATTGCCAAGGCCATCATCGGTATCAACGAGCTGCCGATCGTCTTCTTCTGCAAGAACCCAGACCTCACGATCCTCAACAAGGCCATCCTGTACGTCCGCAAGAACGAACAGACCCACAACCTGCGTGTGATCCACGTCTCTCCTGATGCTGACGACTACGAGAGCGGTGAGGCCGCTGCTGTGCGTAAGGAGTTTGAGAACGTCGTGGCGCTGTTCGACCACATCTACCCCAAGCTGCGCATCGACTTCATCCACGTGCAGGGCGAGTTCGAGCCGGCCGTGGTCAAGTGGGTCTCGGAGACGCTGGAGGTGCCTATCAACTTGATGTTCATCGCGCAGCCAGGAGACAAGGCCGTCCACAGCGTGTCCAAGCTCGGCGTGCGCGTGATCACGGGCTAATGCAAGCCTAGTGTGTCGAGCCCTCGCGACTTACGCCTTCCATCCTTCTCGCCGTAGTAGCTCCTGTAGCGTCGAAAGGCAGATCGAATGTCTTCAATCGACGCACCGTCATAACGCAATACAACACAGCGGACTCATGTGTGCACTTCTCGGTATGGGTGGATAACAAATGTATCAAGTGCATATTCGTGTTCGGTAAGGAAGGGGTAAGGAAGAGGTGTTTAGTTGATGGGATCAGTTGGTGATCACGCGGACCCCGACGGAGGCCACGCCATGGGTCTGGGGTTTGGCCGGCTGCCGCATGAACATCATGTTGGTCGGGATCTTCATGGTACGGGAGATCCACTCGATCATCGCCGGGTCGAAGACGCCACTGATGGCCATAAAGTCGATCTTGATCGATGGGTAGATGTGGTCAAAGAGACACACAATGTCTTCAAACTCCCGCGGGGTCTGATTGGCTTCGTTTGGCGCCACAACATGCACGAGTCGCAGGCAGTAGGTCTGCTCGTTGTGGATCACGTACGAGATCGCTTCGTTGATCTTGGGCAAATTGGCAGCCTTGCAAAAGAAAATCACCGGCGTCTTCTTGATCCTCTCGATCGACTTGGCGACCATCACGCTGCCGATTACACCAAGACCACGAGCGAGCTCCGTCGATGGTGAGGTGGAAACCATCGCGTGCTGGGTCGGTAAACGAGGCAGCGCTTGTCCACGGCGAACATAGCTGAAGTAGATGATCCACTGCTTCGAGATGTAGAGCAGCGCTTGAAGAATCGTCACGCGCTCGAGCATCACGATCACGACACACAGCACACCAACGTAGTACAGTGCGAAGTACGAGAGTGAAGTCAAATCCCCAAGAGCGTTTGAGGCCATCCCGACCAGCACCATGGTCAGACAGAATACCAAATTGGTCCATGACGTAGTCGTGGCCCGTGGAATCTCCTCGCGCTTGACCTTGAGTAGGATGCAGCCCATGCAAAACGATGCGATGACACCGAGAAACGCGAGAGCAAACACACCCGAGAGAGCCCCAATTGCGCCATCCAGCGCGACCACGAGACTCGAGGCGATGAGGAAGTACGAAAGGATGATGAAATGGTTGGTCTGGCGGCACGAGTTACGGACGAGGAGGAATCGAGGCAACACACGATCAATGGCGAGACGCTGCACGAGTCCGTTGATACCCACGTACGACGTCAACACCGCACCCGCAAGAACCACAAAAGCATCCACAGTGACGAAGACTTCGAGCCATCTGCCACTGGAAATGCGTCCCATGTACGCCAACAGCACCTCGTTGTGGGTCTGGATCTCTGGAATTGGCACGACGCCCAGTGCGAGGAACGTCATGATGATGTTGAAGAAGCTCGAGATCGCCCACATGTTACGCAGCGTCTTGGGAAACACCCCGGGGGCTTGCTCCTCGATGAACTGCGCCGAGCTTTCGAACCCCGTGACGCTGAGCATCGCAGGTCCCAAGCCCAGGAAAAGACACGTGAAGGCGTTGCCTTCCACCAGCGAGCCGCCCAGTTCGACCATGCTGGGCAGCGGCGTCTTCATGTTATCCCAAAAGACCGACGGGTGCTGGGCCACGTACACAAGCGAGAAGACGCTGAGCACAGTCAGTGTCAGTGCGTGGAGGAGGAAGAACGCCAGCGCGACGAAAGCACTCTCCGCGATCCCCAGTAGACACAACAGCGCAAACACCAGCAGCATGCCCACAGTGCACGCGACGACAGGCAGAGCGACTAGCGATTGGTTCACGTAGTTGAACGCCGAGACTCCGCACACGACGCCCGTCGCGAGGTAGCACAGGATACTGAACGTGGCCGCCAGTGACGCCGTCTTCTTGCTCGTGGCATTCAGCAGCGCGTTGTAGCAGCCGCCGTTGAGCGGCACGGCGCCCATGACTTCTCCCAGTACCCACCGTAGGCAGTACACCACGATGACCACGATGATCTGGGCGACCGGAGCGAGCTTGCCGGCCTTGTTGACCAGCAGTCCGGCCGTGAACAGCACGCTGGACAGCACGTCGTTGCCGCTAATCGCTGTAGACGACCACTCGCCCAGGTTGTGCTTCTGCTGTACTTTCTCGCCTCGGATCGCCTCGAGCTCGGCCTCGGTCGAATATAAATACTGGGCCTCGCCGCCGATGTTCGGGTGCATCCAACTGGGCTCCTTGAAGCGCTGGTCCACGACGTGGATCTGGATGAAGCGGTGGCGCAGCTCGCTGGCCGCAAAGCCGTCAGGAAACGCGGCGTCGGACGAAGACAAGGGAGTCGGAGGGTCGATGTGGAGCCCATTGGCGATGCTGACGCTGGCGCTACCGAGGCGGCGAGGCAGTGATTCTTGCATGGACGGATCGGGCTCTCTTGTGGCACTGGTGTGGCGAGAGCTCCGCGCCTGGCGGGGCGTGGGGAGCTCCATATACGCGGCAGAAGCCAGCGAGTCAGCCATGTTGACCTGGGTTGGTTGCGTTGTGATGATGGAGATGATGTTGGAAGCGCATAAACCCAAAAACCCAATTACCTCGATTTCGTCTGTGCCGATTTGAGGTGTTCTATTTTTGGGGAAATCCCTGTTCGGACCCGTTATTTTTGGAAAAATGAAGGGGATTTCCCCAAAAACGGCTCCGTATATAAAAATAGGGGAAATCCCAAAATGCAGCCGTAATTTAGAAATACAGACAAAACGGTGCCGTCCGATTCCTCATTGAGCAACAAGAGTGATGGTCATTTGGTGGTACCCTCGTAGTTCGGCTGAACTCTAAATTGATACATTGGATTTCATGGTATACCGTCTCTCAACCGGAAAACCGGTAAGATTTTAGAGGCGGGGGTCCCAGTCCCAGTGGGAACCCGGACTGCAACATACTACATACTTTAGGGGTTTCAAACACAAAGTGAACGGACCTGTTTCTCACCTGAACGTACTGGTTTTACAGCCGGATGTATGGACGCATATCTGAAGATAAAAAACGGCTCCGTTTTAGAATTATTAAAAAAAAATATCGGGTCCGAACAGGGATTTCCCCTCTTTTTTCTCAAAAGTTGTCGCAAAATACCGGTTTTACGTTACCGATTTCTTGAACTTTGACAATCAAAATAGCTTGAATCAGATCAATCAATCTGATAATCAAGTCTGGAGATCTGAGACGGAGCTCTTCGTCCGTTTCAACCAATCAAGTCCATGGTCTTTTAGACCCCAAGCCATCTCTCCTTCGGCGTCCCGGCGCGTCAGCCGCGAAGATGGCGCCGTCAGTGGACTCGTGCGTCAAGCAGCTCCGCGCCTTCGTGGAGCAGCAGGGCGGACGTATTCCCCCGAGTCTATTGGGACAGTTTTATAACCTCCATCCTCATGCAAGGGCGCTTTTCCAGCCGACGGCTCGTGTGTTTGTGGACACGCACGGCCATTTACATCACGTGGCGTGGCTCTACGACCGCCCCACCAACCAGTCGACCATCGTGGCCGAGCCACGGCCTCCCAGCCAACGTACCGGTACACCAGCTCCAGTGGAGCTCTCTGATGCAGCAGCCCGCGTCGTCCGGAAGCTCCACGCGTTCCTCATCGCCCAGGGCGGCGAGCTGGCGGCCGGCTCCTTGCAGCAGTTCTACTCGACCATGCCCACTGCTCGCAGTGTGATGAAGCCGACGGCCAAGGCGTTTGTCTTGGCGTTTGGTGACCAAGTACCAGGCATTCGCGTGCAATGGGTGGTTGCCCACGGCCTGGCGTCGCTGGGCGCCAGCACGACTGCCACCACGGCTCCTGCGACGACGCGTACGAGGCAGACGAATGTGGAGCCGTGGCGCAAGTGTCTCGAGCTTCTAGTTGAGTACGTAACAACTCGCTGCAACGGCTTCGCTACACTGTCTGCCTTGGGCCAGTTCTGCAAAGAGAACCCAAGTGTGGCTGGCATCTTGCGGCCTGAAGCCAAGATTCGCTCGTGCGAGGCGTTCATTGTCGAGTACGGCGAGCGAGACGGATACAACGTGGTGTGGCAACGAACCCCAGTGGAAGGAGTGCGGGTGCTCGACTCTGTGAGCCATGAAAGCGATAGCGAAAGCAGCAGCTCGGACGAACCCAGTACGCCCCAATACGTCATGATCAACACCACGGCGGCTGCGACGGCAGTCGTGAAAAACAAACTCCAGCACGCCGACATCTTGGCGATCGACTTGGAGGGGGATTTATCGGCTGAGGGCCGGTTTTCGCTTCTCCAGGTCGCAATACGATCAGGCAAAGTGTACATATTCGATATCCTCGCGTTCCCAGCAATCCTTAGCAACACGAGCGTGGGCCTTGGGTCAGTACTGTCCAGTCCATCCGTCGTGAAGGTGATCCACGATGGCCGCCACGACTACGAAGCGCTTCACGGCCAGTTTGGAGTCACGCTGGCCAATGTGTTCGACACGCAGGTCGCCTACTGTTTCCTCAACAACACCCAACGCCTGGTTGGTATCAATGTCGTCCTCGAGAAGTACACCGGTCATCGCAACACGGAGAAAGGCCACGTCCT
Source organism: Pythium sukuiense (assembly GCA_023334995.1). NCBI lineage: Eukaryota > Oomycota > Peronosporomycetes > Pythiales > Pythiaceae > Pythium > Pythium sukuiense. The sequence continues at coordinate 4,652 of JAADVL010000635.1, read as the reverse complement.
GCACCGACCGGGGCTATGGAACCAGCGGCCGCTGCCTTCCAATCTGCTCGACTACGCGGCGCAAGATGTCCAGTTCACGATCCAAGCGTACGATTCTATGCGCGACGAGATGGATCGAGATGAACTTCGACGCTGTATGGTCATGTCCATTGACCGTATGAGAACGGCAGCAGCCGCTGGGTCTGGTGGAAGATTCCAAACAATGCATATCAACACCCAACGAAGCTCGAAGGTGACTGCTCCGACTGCAGCGTCACCCGCCTCGACGACTGAGGCACCAGCCAAAGCACAAGAGCGGCTATCATCGCGTGTTCGCCAACAAGCTGCGGATCTCGTCAAAGACAAGGATGGCATCGCGGTCGTGGATAACGATCCTGACGCCTTCCGCTCCGCCATCGACGTGGGAGCCACGGCGAAGAAAGTGTACACGATCAGGAACAGCGGATCGTGCTCGGCCACGTTGCTGCGTGTGGCACTGTTGGCGTCTTCCAACGCGGACCCGTTCTCGCTTCCGAATCCAATCCAGTCTCCGAAAACGTTGGTGCCGGGCCAACAAGTCGACTGTGCGGTGCATTTCAAGTCGCCAGATCCCGGCTCGTTCCGTGTCATTCTCACGTTCAAACTGGTGACTGCTGACGGAGCTACGGTCAATATCGTGCGTTTGCTGGAAAACGTCAACTGTGTGAGCGCCAAGACACCAGAGGCACTGCGCGCGATGATCCAGGACGCGGCGACCAACAGTCGGCGATACAAGCGTCGCACAGAGCGAACTCGACCAGGCCACGTGGTCGACGCGTACGTCCACAATTACGGCTACACCACCGATCTGGTAGTTCGAATCGCCGACTATAAGATGCCGAAGCAGTTGATCACGCCCGCCAAGAACACGCGTATTCCGATCATCGAGTCGACGTACGTGAGCCATTTCCAGCAAATGCTGTGGTTGGAAGAGCGACAGCAGCACATCGATCAGCAGGAGTACGACATGGTTGGCGCAGTCCTACAGTCTACGGGTCGAACGTACCGGCTCGCCGTGCCTGGTCTCGCCGAGAGCCGGCCGTCTGTGCTTGGTGGCGACAAGGTGTATCTCGTTTACAAGGGCAAGACATTCCTCGCGCGCGCCGTGGATGTCACGCGTGATGATGTCGTGCTGGGCACACCAGGTTCATTTTCCAAGGCCTACCAACGCAACGACCGCGTGGACGTTCGTTTCTGCTTGTCTCGAGTGCAGATGCGGCTGTGTCACCAAGGAATTAAGGCTTTCAACACCCAGATTCATCGGAAATTCCTCTTCCCAACGGTGTCACCGAACCGCAACGTTCCCGTCGTGCCGCCACGCGCTATTCGATCGACTCAAAACCTCAATCCCGAGCAGATGCAGGTCGTGCACGATCTCCAGCGATTCGACCAGCTCACGGCGCCGTACATTATCTTCGGCCCACCCGGCACAGGCAAGACCACAACGCTGGTGGAGGCGATCGTCCAGATCGCCATTGCGAACCCTCTCAGCCGCATTTTGATGTGTGCAGCGACCAACGCGGCGGCAGATCTGCTCGTCGATCGGCTTTCGAAGTTCGTGGCCCCAGGCCGCATGCTTCGCGTCATGGGCGCCATGCGTAAAGAGAGAGATACGATGGCCTCCGTCCTGCCGTACACGCTTCAAGACGGTAACGGTGGCTTCCACGTGGCGACTGTCGAGGATTTGACCAAGAAAATGCTCACGATCGTCGTCGCGACGCTGGGAACAGGCGCCAAGTTGTACAACTACGGCATCAAGCGAGGCTACTACGATGTGATCGCGGTTGACGAAGCAGGCCAGGCGACTGAGCCTGAAATCATGAGTGTGGTCGGTCCGCTGGCGCAGGCATCGACTGCTCTCATCCTTGCTGGAGACCCGCAGCAGTTGGGACCAGTGATCAAGTCTTCTGCAGCACAGGACGGCGGCTTTGGTATCTCCATGCTGGAACGCCTGGTCAACTTGCCTGTGTATCACAACGCGTCCGTGATCCCAGATGCACGCGTGATCACGAAGCTTCGACGCAACTACCGAGCTCACCCCTCTCTCCTCACAGTGCCTAGTACGCTGTTCTACGAGAGCAGTTTGATCGCCTCTGCATCCCCTGCGACGTGCCGAGGCTTCGAGAATTGGGCCAAGCTCCCCAAGCAGGGCGTGCCACTGATCTTCCACGGCGTCCAGGGCACTGACTGTCAAGACTCGAACTCTCCGTCGTGGTTCAACCCACAAGAGATCGTTGCTGTCGACGGGTACGTGAACTCACTGCTGTCGAATGGAATTGGTATGGCCCGACGTGTCCTACCCACGGATATCGGCATTATCACGCCGTACGCGAAGCAGCGCCAGAAGATCCACCAAGTACTCAAGTCCTCCGGTATTGAAGGCGTTCGTGTGGGCTCGGTGGAGCAGTTTCAAGGCGCCGAGATGCCCGTGATCATCGTGACTACAGTCCGTAGTTCACGTGACTTCTTCGATGAGGACGCCAAGTTCAACCTTGGCTTTCTGGGCAACGCCAAGCGGTTCAACGTGGCCATAACGCGAGCGCAGTCGCTGCTGATCGTGGTCGGCAACCCGTTAGTGCTCGGTGCAGATCCGAACTGGAAGGCCTTGCTCGAGTACTGCCGCACCCAAGGGGTCTGGAAGGGCGCTGGCAAACCACAGGCCGCTGTGAAGCGGAACGATGTGATCCATCACACGAGCGAAGAAGAAGCTGCGTCGTGTTCGCTGATGTAAGCTGAAGCGCAGTTGCTGCTTTTGATGGACGCAGCCATCTTCAACGTCCACTGTTATGACAAGGCATGATAGATGATGGACGTTTCGCGCTGTCGCACAAGTTCAACTATGGCGAGAAAAGAATCATTCATGAATTGCTCAATCAAACCGGTTCTGATAGAGACTTTCGCATTGTGAAATCAGTGATTGTGGACAAAAATGAAGAATCAATCCTTTTTGATGTGTGTCTTTGAAGGTGTTGTGCAGGACTTAGCGGTACTGTACGTCCAAACTTCTCTCAACATCCACGGACCAGAGTCCGCAGAATCCTAGGGACCTCTGCACAAACGACCTTGAGTGGCACCCGCCGTGTTTTGCATCATTCGTGTTCTTGCCTCCACCTGCCCACCAGCTTTCGCCTTCATGCTGCTCGCCTCGCTACTCTTCCTGGCGGTGTGGCTCGCGCCGTCATGGCTCGTCCTGCGCGTGTGCTGTCATAACGCCTCGGACTTCCCGTTCGTGGTCGCTGATTTTACGACCGCCTTTCTCACAGCCACGGTCTCACTTATCTTGCGCGGTGGGAAGCCGCGATTCCCGGAATGGACACCGGCACTGGAGATCACACAGTCCGTGATGCACGGATTGATGGCCAAGTACGGAGAAGTCATGGTTTTGGAGCAGAACGCCAAGCGGATGCGCCGTCACACGGACATATTCGGTTCTATCCAAGGCTGGTTTTCGTGTCGCGAGTTCGACACGACGCTGCAACGCGTGACTCGCAACGGACTCGAGCATCTGTGGATCCGATCCAAGGCCCCGTCCTCCGTACCAGACAGCAACAAGTACACGGTACTGTATTGTCACGGCGGTGGCTACACGATCCTCAGTCCGCCGCTGTACATCGCACTGTGCAATCGCCTGCGCAAGGCGATCATCGACGCAGTCAAGGTCGACAACGACAGAATGATCGAAGTGGCTGTCTTCCTCGCCAACTACCGGAAGGCGCCTGAGTTCAAGTACCCAGTGCCGCAAGAAGACGTGTTACTGATGTACGAGTACCTGAGAGACCAGGAAAATGTGCCTGCGAGTCGGTTGATCCTAGCCGGAGACAGCGCAGGCGGCGGACTCGTGCTGTCGACGTTGATGCGGCTCCGAGACGGACAGAAGCAATGCGACCAGCCACTGGCAGCTATCTTGTCGTTTCCATGGGTGGATTTTGCTGACAACACGAACCCACAGCGTGGTGAAAACTGTATCATTGCCGAGGCCTTCATCACTGGATCGATCAAAGCTGTTCTGCCAACGTGGAGAGACAACTCGACCTGGAAAGATATCTCAGCTCTGTATTGCGACTTGCATGGGCTCGCGCCAGCATTGATTCAAGTGGGGACGCAAGACTACTTGTACCAGGACTCTGTGAAGCTGTTCGAGAAGGCAAAGAAGGACGGTGTCACGAACTGGGAGCTGGACGTTCGAAAGAACATGCTGCATGTTTTCAGCTCACTACCAGCGGAAGTTGTGCCGGACTCGACCCCAGCAATCCAGAAAATGGGCCAGTTCGTCGCCAACCAGATCCGGCAAGCCACAAGCAGCGACGGGGAATAAGTCGGCAACCCTGAGGCTGGTGACTGGAGCTCAACTACCAAGCCTACTTGGCAAGTCGCCACCACTACTCTAAAACAGTCAGCATCCAAATAATATGTGAACAAACACTGGCGTTTCATGGAACCAACTCAATTGACTCAGTCAGTTTAGTAGCGGCTTCGAGCCAATCCAAAGTCGCCCGCAGACTCAGGCTTACGCCTGGATGTCATCATCGGCGAGCGTGGTCTCGCGACCGTTCTCCTCGACGGCACCCGACATGTAGGTCGCAGCGATCGTCACGAGGTAAGTGACCACAGCGATGAACGTGAAGACGACGCCC
>JAADVL010000634.1:0-18903 GCA_023334995.1 Pythium sukuiense | reverse complement strand
CCCCCCCCCCCCATTTGTGTCGAGTCTTCTTCCCTCCCCTTTGCCTTTCCGCTGTCGGCCTGTGGATGGGAACTGACTGGGTGTTCGTGTGTGCGTGTTGTAGTCAGTGTATGCACTGGAGCTCGTGTTCGTAGATTCTAACTCGTGCAGCAGACATCAACACACGGTGAGGTGATCTCAGACATGAAGGGAATGCTTCAGACGGTAAAGCGAAAACTGAGCAACACCGGCGACAACATGTCGGGCCTATCGCCGGACCGCGTGGACGTGGACGGACCCAAGCTCACGCCAGGCGCAAGCACTTCGAACGTGAACGGTGCGGCGGCGTCCTCGCCTGTGGGTGAAGTCGCGCGCTCGGACGTGTCGTTGCCGAAGCGTGAGCGCCGCCGCTCGTTCTTGGCGAGAAACCAAAAGATCCAGGCGCTCAAGGACCTGCCGCACCTCAAGGACACGGCGCTGCAACGACGAGAGGTACGTCACGTCGTCACGGTGGCTGGATGTGGCGTAACGACATCCATACTCATGATTGTGTGTTGCTACAGGCGCTGTTCCAGCAGAAGCTCGAGCTGTGCTCGGTGATCTTCAACTTCGACGATCCAACGTCGGACAAGCGGTGAGTCTCAGTTAACTTTCTAGCTGGTGATGAGGGCCATTGATCTGATCGATCACGTTAATTTGATGACGCAGTGGCAAGGATCTCAAGCGCCAGACGCTGCTGGAGCTGGTGGACTACGTGAACAACCCCGGCGGCCAGAAGATTTTCACCGAAGCGCTCATGCCAGACATTATGGCGATGGTGGTACGTTCCGGGATCTGGTGTGTCTTGCCGTGACTTGTGCACAAGGACTAATCGAATACTGTGCTTGTTGATGGTAGTCTGCGAACATTTGCCGTGCACTGCCGCCTCAGACGGAGGACTTTGACCCGGAAGAAGACGAGCCTGTGCTCGAGGCGTCGTGGCCACACCTCCAGGTCGTGTACGAGTTCTTCCTGCGGTTTATCGTGTCGGGAGAAGTGAACGCCAAGGTCGCGAAGAAGTTTGTGGACCAGAAGTTCTGCCTGTCGATCATCGATCTGTTCGACAGCGAGGACCCACGCGAGCGCGACTACCTCAAGACCATTTTGCATCGTATCTACGGCAAGTTTATGTCGCACCGGTCGTTCATCCGCAAGGCCATCAGCAACGTCTTCTACCGTTTCGTGTACGAGACCGAGCGCCACAATGGCGTCGGCGAGCTGCTGGAGATCTTGGGCAGTATCATCAACGGCTTTGCGATGCCACTGAAGGCCGAGCATCTCCAGTTCCTGATCCGTGCGCTTGTGCCGCTGCACAAGCCGAAGTGTGTCGCGATGTACCACCAACAGCTTTCGTACTGTATCACCCAGTACGTGGAGAAGGACCCAGACACGGCCGTGCCAATTATCCAGGGCATCATCAAGTTCTGGCCATGGTCGTGCTCGTCGAAGCAGGTGATCTTCCTCAACGAGCTGGAAGAAATCCTGGAACTTATGGGCTCCGAACAGCTCCAGCAGGTCCACAAGCCGCTGTTCCTTGCCTTGGCCAAGTGGCTGGGAAGTCAGCACTTCCAGGTCTCGGAGCGAACGCTGTTCCTGTGGAACAACGAGCACCTCGTGAACAATGGCTGCCTGAGCAAGCAGCACGCGCATTTGATCCTGCCCGTGATCTATGGCCCGTTGCACAAGAACTCGATGGGCCACTGGAACACCACAGTCGAAGGCTTGGCACAGGTATGTTGGATGTGGTGGGTTGCCTTTGAGCGGAGAGAGTCGATCTCTAACTTTCGATGTTTTTTTCCTCGTGACAGAATGTGTTGAAGCTGTACATGGACTACGATATGGCACTGTATGACCAGTGCGCGAAGGAGTACGCTTCGAAGGAGCAGGCTCAGACGGAGAAGAAGGAGCGAGAGGTGGAGAAGTGGAAGAAGATAGAGATGCTGGCGGCCTCGAATGCCGGATCGGGCAACTGATCTGCTGCGGCTCTAGTGGGCGCTCGACAACGTGGCCTCTCTCCTCTGACGCAAGACCGCGACTGTATGGCGAGTGGATACGACGCGAGATGAGAAAGTGAGACGCAAGGGCAATAGGCCCGAGTGAGTACCTGCCTACTGGCTTGTGCTGCTGGGACGAGTGTCTGTCGGCGTGCTGTCGGCGATTCCACGGTGAGCGTGGCGTAGTCGGCGGCCGCTACAAAAACTCGGCTGGTGGTGCATTTGTATAGTTTGGCTTCGCATGAACAGGATAATAAAGACAAAAACCAACAACTTCACAGTGTGTCATTTCCATCAGCCCCGAGATCTCTCCATGGAAGAGCTGCTTGGAAGGGCACTGAAATAGGTGAATTCCGTGCATTTTTATCCGCCGCACAAATTGTGGGCCGTGTCCCTCGTTGGAGAGGATTCCGCCGAGGGACATTCGGGACCATCCGCCCGCCCACGAGTGGTTCCTACCGACAGAACGCTCGGCCGTGATCGTCTGGCGCCGACGGATTGACCGAGATAAAGCATCATGGTCCGCGTGTGGCTTCGTCCTGCTCTTGCTGGTGCGTGCGCTGCGTGGTCGCTTGGTGTCTCTACCTGTCTGCACTGCCTTGGGTCACTTGGGAGTGCACAGGGAGATGCAGCGGCTTTGACTAGCTCTTGGTGGTGAGGAGCTCAATGAGGGCTAATGGATATGGTTTTTGTGTCATTTTTGCCGTGCGATTGCAGCGCTGCGTCGCCAGGCAGCTCCTAATGCCTACGCGCATGTGGCGGTGAAGGCCGCGTCCCAGCAGACCCAGTCGCTGGTGGCTGTGCGCACGTTCTCGTCCAAGAAGGACAAGCAATCGCTCCACGACAAGTTTGTGGATGTCGAGGAGGACCTGACGGAGGTGCCTGCCGAGGTGCAGTTCCTCAGCAAGGAGGCGCTCTCGGACGACGACCAGCTCGACCCAGAGCTCATCGAGGCGCTTGAGGAGGCTGAGCTCGAGATCGAAGAGGGCGGCAGCGACAGCGACTCGGACGACGAGCTGGATCAGCTTGAGAAGCTGCTCGAGGGCCAGGAGATCGACGAGGATGATCTGCTGGATGAGGATGACGAGGACGATGAGGACTTTCAGCTCACGGATGCTGAGTGGGCCGCCAAGTACGAGCGTCAGCTGTCCCAGATCGAGCTGAACGAGACGCGAGGCGACCTTGAGGATGACCGTCTCTACATCGTGCGTGCTTTCCTTTTCTGGGTAATGCGGCCGAGCACGCTGTGACTGACTTGTACCTTGGCCTGACAACAGGAAATGCCAAACTTCGACTCCTCCCTGAGTCTGGCGAGCGACGGTGACATCGATGATGACGATGACGACGACGATGACACCGAGACGGACGAGTTCAAGCAGTGGAAGCAGGGTATGGCGTACTCGCCAGAGATGCTGAACTGGATGACTCCAAACGACCAGCGAAAGACGTTCGGCACGGGCAAGGACAAGCCGTGGAAGTACTTTGTCCGCGCCAACCACCCAGACCCAGTCGAGTTGGCCTTGGTACGTCGAGTTCGCTAGTCCTTATGATCTGTTTTCTGGACGTGGAGGAACTGATGATGAGCTGCATTGTTGTGAACAGGATGTGGATTTGCTTCGTCTGTTCATCTCGCCGACCGGCCGTATCCGTCCACGCCGCTTCACGGGCCTGACGGCCAAGCAGCAGCGTCAGCTTGCGCGTAGCGTCAAGATCTCGCGCCAGATGGCTCTGCTGCCGTTCCTGTCTAGATACCCAGAGCCATCGCCAGAGCAGTGGCGAGCGATGGAGGAAGACGAGATCGCCAAGCTCACCGCGCTCGCCGAGGCCGACGACGGCAGCATGGACGATGATGACGACGACGACGAGTTCGAGGACATGGAGGACGAATAGAAGAATAGATCGTAGGCACCAAACCATCGTCAAAAACACCACAAAATCACACACTACGTCCGTCAACGCCATCACCCTCCGCCGCCTTCATCAGGTCTTCCTTTCCATGTCGCTTCATTGATGTCCAGCCCACGGATTGGCCGATTCGCTATATGCTAAGCTTGTCAAGAGAGGGCTTCAACGTTGGCAGTTCAACATCACGCAGCAGCACACAGCGACGAGAAGAAGGGGGAGTAGGAAAAAGGCAAAATAACCAGTATATATACAGGAAACACAAATGCTGCGGTCTCGACTGAGGAGACTGCTCCTAAAGCTGTAGTGGCTGCCGACGACACGCCGCTCAAGTGCATGGTAGGTGGGCGGCAAGAGCGACGGGCGGGCAGGAAGAAGTGGGCACACTGGAGTTGGATGCGTAGAACTTCTTTTGATTTTGATGGAGGGGGTGTGGACAATGTACTTATTCCGAGTCGCTACCGGCCGACTTGGACTTCTTCTTCTTCTTCTTCTTCTTCTCCGGGGACTCGCCAGCGTCAGCGACCGAGGCCTCGTCAGCGTCGCGCTTGTTCTTCTTCTTGTCCTTCTTTTCCTTCTTTTCCTTCTTCTCCTTCTTCTGCTTCTTGCGCTCCGACTCGTCCTCGTCATCCGAAGCAGCAGCCTTGACCTCCTCGATCAGTGGCTTCTTCTCCGCAGCGGCCGAGCCGTTGGCACTGTAGAGCTTGGAGACCTCGGCAGGCGTGTTCTCGTTCACCTTGCCGAACTTGCCAATCTTGCCCTCCTTCACGAGGCCCTTGACCTTCTGGGCCATTGGGCCCAAGCCCCATCGGCGTGGGTACGTGTCACGCTCCATGATGACACGCTTGACCTTGGCAACAACGCCGTGGTCGCACGTGGCCATGACAGCGGTCGTCATCTGGGCAATGGCGGTGGCGATAGCCTCGCCCTTGGTCGTCATCAGCACGACCTCCTCACCGACGTCAATGTCGTCGGCGAAGCGCAGCAGACCTGGCACCATGAACTTGGCGCCGTAGCAGATAGCGTTGACCGAGCTGTCCTTGACGACGATACGCTTAAAGGTCGTGAGCAGAACCTCAAGTGGACGCACGATGCGGCGCAGGTACGACTCGTCCTTGTACGTGTCGTACTGGTACTGGGCATCGAGCACGTCGTGCATGGTGACCAACGAGTCCGACTCGCCGAGCACACCCGAGCGCACACGACGCAGCTCCTGCATGTGGCCGCCGACACCGAGCACAAGACCCAAGTGGACACACAACGTACGGATGTACGTGCCAGCCTCGCAGCTGACCCAGAACACACCGAGGTGGCGGTCCTGGTCGTACTCAATGAGCTTGCTGTCGTAGATCGTACGGATACGAAGCTGACGCTTGACGGCCGAGATGAGCGGAGGACGCTGGAAGAGCGCGCCCGTGAGCGTCTCGATGGCGCGCGCGAGCTTGGCCTGGCCCTCGATGGCGCTGTGGAGACGCACGATGGCGACGTACTCCTTACCAGCGCCCTGCTGGGCCTTCACGAGACGCGTGGCACGGTCCACGCACACGATCAGACAGCCCGTGACCTTTGGATCGAGAGTGCCCGAGTGGCCCGTCTTGTCGACACGCAGAATGCGACGGATCCAGGCAACGACCTCGTGGGACGACGGGTTCGCCGGCTTGTCGAGGTTGATCACACCGTAACGCACATAGTCGTGCAGGTTGCGCTTGAGCGGGCTCGTGCTGGACGGGATCGGCGTGTAGTGGCCCGTGCGCACGTTCAGCAGGTTGTAGTTCTTGAGCAGCAGTGGCCACTTGGACGTGTCGATCTTGGGCGTGCTGGACTCCGGCGCGATGAGGTCGTTGCCCTCAGCGACGGCGGCCACAGGCGTCTCATCGACGGACTGCTTTCGCTTCTTCTTCTTGGACTTCTTCTCGATTTCCACGGCCGTCATCTTGACTTGTACTTAGCGGCGATCGCGAATTGATTCCGAGCCAAGTGTCACGGAACGCCCATTCCGACAGGAGCTTTTCGGTTGGCTCGGAGCCATTGCTCCCGAATCCCGAATTAGAGACAGGCAATGGTGGGGCAGTCGTCCCTCATTGGAGACCCTATGTCCCCAATTGGACAATCTTACCCGATATTGCTATTTGAGAGTGCTGTCAACAGTGATTCGTGAGATGGTTGCAGGATGAGGGTACAAGAATGACTGGGAGTTGAAAAGCCACATTCGATCGCAACGGAATCACCAAGGTACGAGGCTGGGATGATGGCGGCTGCGACGCTCTTGCGGCCGCCGTAGAGGGGTATGGAGCACGAGTGCTGATGATATGGATGCACGTGTATGATAGCTATTGGAGTTGAGTCGAAAGAACCATGCGTCAATTGAAACACCACGAACAGAAGCTGCTCAAAAAGGTCGACCTGCTCGACTGGAAGAAGGAAAACAACCTCCATGAGATCAAGGTCATCCGTCGCTACCGTCTCCCGGACCGTGAGCAGTACCACAAGTACAACCGTCTTGTCGGTAACGTTGCCAAGGTCGTGGCGCGTCTGAAGAAGCGTCCAGCGAACGATCCGTTCCGTGTCAAGACCACGGAGGCGCTGCTCGACAAGCTGTACAACATGGGCATCATCCCGACCAAGAAGAGCCTGCTCAAGGCCGAGGAAGTCACTGTCTCGTCGTTCTGTCGTCGCCGTTTGCCAGTCGTGATGGTGCGTGTGAAGATGGCTGAGACCATCAAGGAAGCCACGACGTTCATCGAGCAGGGCCACGTGCGTGTGGGTCCGACCGCCGTCACCGAGCCTGGCTTCCTGGTGACGCGTTCCATGGAGGACTTCGTCACGTGGGTGGATAGCTCCAAGATCAAGCGCACGATCATGAAGTACAACGACAAGCTCGACGACTACGATCTGCTCGGCAACTAAACAAGCCCAGGCGACGAGACAGGCGACTGAGTGCGCTGCTCGGTGGGCGTTTTGCTCCTGTGTTTGTGATAATATATCTAGACTGACTTACCCGCTACACTCGGCTTCATAGCGAGATCTGCTTCCAGTTCTTTTCATCCCGTGCTCATGGTCAAGGGTCTCAGGGGATTCGGTCGTGCAAGCCTCGTTCGGACCCCACGAATCCTGACGTCGTCGCATTTCCGATCACACTACCCGTTGTGTGATCCCAGTGGAAATGCGACCCCGAGACCGCAAGATGAGCTCCATCCCAGCATCGACGAGTGGTGTATCCCACGCACATCCCGTAACTGGTCGTAAGGATCGGTTTAGTGCTATTTGTAGCGACGATCATGCCGAGTCGCCTCCTGGAACTCTCCAAGAAGCTGCATTGGCCACGCATCCCAATCAAAATGGTCGCGGCAAACTAGGCGCAGCAAGCCCAGGGTCTGGCACAATCAAAGCCCTTCCTCACAGGTCGAAGCTCTCCACGCCCGCAACTTCCAGATGAAGCTTTCACTAAGCAATGCCGTGGCGATCTTCCTCGTGATAGCCTGCTCGCTGGCTTCAACGATGGCCCAGACACGTATCGTATCGGAGACTGTGAGTGGCAGCATCTTTCGATACATCAACAGCCACGTGACAGTGGACCAATACACGCTCGAGATCAAGGTGGCATCAGCGCTTGTCGAGTTCGACATTCTCTCCATGGAGACGACCACCAACGTCACGTTCTCGGATGTGAACCGCGACTGCGACTCGGCTTTCATCGATTCCAAGATCTACTTGTACCGCAAGAACCTCACGACGCAAGCGTTTACTCTGGTGGCCTACAACGACGATGAAGGGGACGACAACAGCGCGTACTATGGCCAAGGCCGTCGTGATGGCTCGCTCAATACGCAGGATTCGTACATGGTTCGACGTCTGGCAGCCGGCACCTACATGCTGGCCGTGGGTCGATTCCCACTCTCAAGTGCCAGTGCGAGACTCGGGAAATCCACCGAGTCCGTGAACTCGTTCTCTCCGTACTCGTGCCAAATGCGACGTGCTAGCTACGGCAACTACCAGCTCACTCTTCGCGTGCAGTCTTCAGCGTCCACTGGCATCATCACTCGATACGCCAACTCCTACGTGGGCAGCAGTTGCTCGTCGTCACCCTCAGCCAGTAGCACCAACCAGTGCGTGTATAGATTGCCTGGGAACTACCGCAGCGCCATCATGGCGGTGTGTCCGTACGACAGGACGGTCGTGTAGACACGACAATACATCATCGTTCCTTCGAACTTCTCGTACATTAGCATCGTCGGTTGGTGTCCACAATCCACAATACAATGCAAATGAAGATGCGTTGGAACGAAGCAAATCTTTCAGTGCATTGTGAACCTACTGCCCACATTGCGAGCAGTGCACATGAGGAATTCGACAATCAGTGACGTGTAATGATACACTTTCATCATCACGACGGGAACGCATCTCCCTCTCGCTTCCCTAACACGTCCGCACCAACCAACAGTTGAAGAAGCATACACACTGTAGATCCCATTAACCCAGACGTGAGAATTCCACGCCCAAACGCGAGGAAATTGGCTCGTGTTGCCCACAATTTCGACTGGAGCGACACCGTGACACCATTCCATGGCGAAAGGTGGCATACTCGTGCGACGCGTGCAAAATAATTGCATGGGCAACGCGACCAATAATTCGTACTTAGGCGAGTGAACACCCAATCTATATTGGTGTCGTGATGGTGTGGAGGTGAAGGTTAGCGGATGTTAGATGGTTGTCAACGCCTCCACGTTGGTTGATTTTCTCTGTTATTTCTTAACAGGCTCTAACCTCCCTTTTTCGAACTTACTGACCTGTGGTTGTGTATGGAGGGCTGACCATCACTCTTCGCGCGGTTCTCCGTTTCCTCCGACGGAAGAGTTGACACTAAAGTGCGCCTTTAATCCAAGGCCTCCAAGGTGGCTTCTTACGAGCTGGTATTTGCGCGCTACGAAGCTGAACTCCGGCGGAATCGCGCAGGGTATACTCCCCTTGATCTCGTCTACAAGTCCGTGTGCGTCAAGCCGCTCTCCGTGCCGAACTGACCAAGTTATCTCACCCGCACGGAAGCACTCCAGGTGAGTTAAAAATGACCTTGGCGGGGGTCTGGGGGAGACCATTAGCGGCGGCGCTGCGCTGCAAATGCCGCGTGGACGTGTCGGTGTGCTCCATACGGGCTCAGGTTTTGATTTTGGGGTGATTCGGCCCAGAATTGCGCTCTCTAGACGAGTTGCAGTGGGTGCCATGGCTACATTAGGGATATGTGCCATTATGGTGACATTTTCGGCATCTCCCTAATGGAGCCGAATCCCCAGTATATCAACTCCTCCTGACCTCCTCCGCACCTCTATGAAGACGAGGAGCAGCAATCTAATCTACGTGTGTGTTTGAACGACGTTTTGTGTGCAGGTTCGCGGCAATTTTTTATTGTGGAGTGTCCATCTCGAGCGTTCTTCGACCGACGGCAGTTCAAATCCACTGCGTCCACGGTCGCGTAGCTCGTCGCGGAACCTTCTAGATCACAGGCGAGGGCTCGTGGAGTGTGAGGAGTGACGCGCCCGGTGGTCGTCGCTCATGTCCGCGCCATCTCAGCCCATGCCCCCTGCCCCACAGTATGCACCACAGTCTGGGCAATCTCCATCGACCGCACCACAAACAGCTAACGCAGCAACAGCAGCAGCTCCAACGTCTGCGCCAACACTGGTACGTTCATCACCGATCCGTCGCGGAGGTGAAGATGATTTTGGTGTCGTGAGAAAACGTATTCTCACCATTCTTGGTCCTGCATTCGATCACAGACTATGACTTCAGCGACCACAGGAACTCCGGCTGCAACAGCTCCAGTAGCCGCTAGTGGTGGAACAAGTGCAGGCCTGGCAGTTCCGAGTGGATCCTCACAGCCCACTGTGTCTGCCGCTCCCGTCGTCTCAGCAACAGCGGTGCCAGTGACACCAGCTTCTGTAGCGGCATCGATGGCCTCTGCAGCAGTGGCTGCTGCGATGACTCCAGCGTCTTCTGCTCCTGTTGCCGTCCAACCAACTCCTGCTGCATCACTCAGAGTGCCCGTTCAAGTGCCTACTGTGACGGCTGCAGCAGCGAAGCCTGTCACGTCCGCACCAGTGCAGCCTCCTGCCACTGTCACAACTGCGACGCCGGTCGTCAACCAAGCTCTGGCAGCGTCGATGGCTGCAGTAGCAGCCGCACGAGCTGCTGCCGCTGCGGCGTCCGTCCCAACGCCGGCTACGTCGACACCAACAAACTCGGCATCCGCAGGTGGTCCGATTCCAATGCCAACCCAGCTCGCAGGCCCCACAAGCTCGAGTCCGATTGCTCAAGCCAGTGTGCCAGCACCTGTGCCGGGGCCGAATGGAGGAGAGTGGCGAGACAAGGATGCTGATCGAAGTGCGCGACAGCAAATTGCGCGGATCATGTACGTTCGTTCGGAATCTCTGTGTCTTTGGCTTGGTGTGTGTTCTCACGTTTTCTCTCTGTCATAGCTTGACGCTGATTATGAAGAGTGCGAACCGACCGGCGTCGGTGAACTACAATCCCCGAGAGATTGCACGTCGGTTGGAACACACGCTGTACATGAGCGCGGCTTCACGAGATGAGTACAGCAACGTCCACACGTTGAAGGCTCGACTTCAGCAAGCCCTCGACAATTCGCGCCGTCGGCAAATGCAGATTCAGCAGCAGCAGCAGGGTGGTGCTCCACCAAATCCTCCAGTTGCACCCGCTGCCGTACCAGCACCAACTCCAGCGGCGGCGAACGCAGCCATGAATCTGGTCCAGCAACAGCAACTTCAGGCCCAACAGCTTCAGCAGCAACAGCAACTCCAGCTTCTTCAGCGCCAACAGCAACAACAACTTGCAGCTCAATTGCACAGCCAGCGGAATAGCTTCTCGGGTGTTCCTTTCCCTGGCGCGACGACATCTGCACCGGCCACGAGTCAGCCTCTGCAAATGCCACTGTCGATGCAGTCAGCAATGCCAGGATCCATCGGTGTCGCTTCTTCAGCTCCCACTTCGGCTTCGACACCCGGAGCTGGCGGTAGTTCGATCCTCGACGAACTGGAGCGTGAGGCGGACGAGATGGCGAATGGAATCAACGATGAGCCGCTGTCGATGCCAGAGTCGGAGATGCAGTTGCCCTCATCGTCGGGCCTGTCCGGTATGACATCATCGGCCGGATTGGCTACATCGGTGGCGAACACGTTTTCAACTATGGCGACTGCTGCGCCACCGACGTCGGCGACGTTCAACTCGATGCCATTGAGCATGCCTCCGGAGATCGGCGGCACGCTATCGACTGCGTCAGCTACGTCTGCCTCGCTGGGATTCGTGTCAGCACCGACACCTACGGTATCAACCAGCGCTGCCGGAGGTGTCACCGCGACTGCCGCTGCAACCTCGATGTACCATGGAATGAATCTGACGGCACCTCAGCTGCAACAGATTCAGCAGTTGCAGCAAATTCACCAGCTTCGGCGTATGCAGCAACTCCAGCAGCTCCAACAGCAGCAACAAGTCGCGAACGCCGCCGCAAACATTGGTCTGAATGCCACGATTCCAGGAGCTGCTGCGACTGCAGCTCAGCTTCAAGCTACTTCTGGTATGTCGGTGAGCACAGGGCTTGTCGGCACCACAACAAATGCAGTTACACCAACGGCGAGCGCGATGGGTGCCGGGGGCGTCGTGCCACCGCCTGCTGGTCTTGGCGGTGGTGCGGCAGCACCGGGCATGATGCAGATGAGTGAAGCAGCGATCGCACAAAAGCGAGAAGAGCTAAAGCGCCGGCTCATCCAGTTGAAGCACGCACGCACCTGTACCGCAACTGACTGCGCTGTCGATTACTGCGCCCGCACAAAGGCTCTCTTGAGCCACGTTTCTCGCTGTGCAAATGCCCAGTGTACGACGATCGGGTGCAAGTCAACAAGACAATTGTTGTCTCATTTCCGCAAGTGCCGCAACCTCCAGTGTGAAGTTTGCAGTGCGATCCGTCCGCCGATGAACGAAACGGAACAACAGCTCGTGCTTCGACGACAGCAAGAGCGGTTGTGTATGCTTCGTCACGCGAGCACTTGTGCAGCCACCCAGTGCGTGCTTCCGTACTGTTCTGGCATGCGCGTGCTGTGGAAGCACATCTGTGAATGCCATCAGCGGCAGTGTCGTACTGACCACTGCATTTCGTCACGATACGTGCTGTCTCACTTCAAGCAGTGCAACAAGATGATCTGCGAGGTGTGCGGCCCGGTGCGTAAGGCTATCAAGATCGTCGACTCGTGCAAGGGCAATCTACCTCAGCTCCAAATCGCTGCGAGCCAAGTGCCGGAAGGGGTTCGTAATCTGATCAAGATTATGAACACGATGGTACCGAGCGCGATGGCGGCTGGTCAACTTGCGGCACAGCAAGCGACAGCAAACGCTGCCTTGTCGGCAGCCAACGGCGGAGGGCTCACACCAACGCAGCGGCAGGCTGTCCCTGCTGGAGGTGCGGTTGCGAGTGCAGCGTGGCTTGCACAACAGCAGCAGAAGGCTGCGCTGGCTGGCGCTGTGAAGGCTGAAGGAGGAAGTGTCTCCGCTGATGGTGTGGCTGCCCTCACTGGAGTTGCTGGCAAACCTGGCGCCATCATCAAGACAGAGTCGAAGGAAGGAGTTACCACCCCTGGTGCTGCTGCCACCGATGACTCGAAGAAGAAGCCCGTCAAGTTCCAGACAGAGAAAGAGAAGAAGCTTCGGCGTAAGGAGCAAGCCAAGATTGCCAAAGCTCGGGTGCAGGCGAAGCAAGCTGCAGCAGCCGCAGGTGGTCCAGTGCCAGCGACTCCAAGCGACCCAGCAGCGACGAAGGCGGTGGGATCTGCTCCAGCGGGCTCTGCCGTAAAGTCCCAGGCCGTTGTCGCTGCCCCGCAACCGGTACCGACGATCCAGTTGAGCAACGGCCTCGTTGTCCGTGGCAGCCAGGCGAAGCTCCGTACCGACCACTCGTTCAACCAACAGGACATCTCGTTCTTGGATTCGATGACCGAGTCGCAGCTGGACGAGCACATCCGGTCGTTGCGATTCAACTTCTGCGGATACATCACGTTGACAGAGCTCAAGAACCGTCTCATGCCGCTACTCAACAAGTTGATGGAGAGCGAGTATGGGTGGGTGTTTAACAACCCGGTCGATCCAGTTCAGTGGAACATCCCAGACTACTTCGACGTGATCAAGTGTCCGATGGATCTTGGCACGATCAAGAAGCGGTTGGAGAACGAGCACTACTACAGCGTGGAAACGTTCGCGTCGGACGTGCGACTAGTGTTCGAGAACTGTATCGCGTACAACAGCAGCACCAACAACTTCAACGTTGCCGCCAAGCAACTCCTAGCGTCGTTCGATCGTCAACTCGCCTCGCTCAAGAGCCAACTGGAGAAGCAGCTTTTCAAGAGATGCGAGCTTCGGAAGGAGGAAATGTGCCAGCTCTGTGGTGGCGACTCGTTCAAGTTTGCACCGTGTATGCTATTCTGTAGCGGTCCGTGCACTGGTCGAATTCGACGTCACACGCACTACTACAGTGACCCGCGTGGTGAACACCACTGGTGCTCGAGCTGTTACAAGCAAATGAAGGACGGCCCGATCGACATGTCGTCGCTTCCGCAGCTTTCTGGGCCAGCGCCTGAAGGAGGAGGTGCAGATGTGGCACTGACGAAGTCGACGCTACTCAAGCGGAAGAACAGTGAGGTTGCTGAAGAGCCGTGGGTGGAGTGCGACTCATGCAAGCTCTGGTATCACCAGATTTGTGCGCTTTTCAACGAGCGGAATCACGCGATTTCTGGTGAACAAGAGCCATTCGTGTGCCCAATCTGTGTGAAGAAGCAGCGTGCGAAGGGTGTGAAGCCGAACCTCGAGAATGGACTCAAGGCCAAACGCCTGCCGATCACGAGAATGGCGAAACTGATCGAGGAGCGCGTTCTCAACTCGATTAAGCAAGCCCACGAAGAGGAGGCCACGCGAATGGGCAACCTTGGCAACGCTGACAGCATTGGCTTCATCCCTGCTTCTGGAGAAGAAACCAAGTCAGAAACCCAGTTTGGTGTGACCATCCGAGAAGTGCTGAGTGTGGACAAGCAGGTGCAGATCAAGCCAAAAATGGGCAAGATCTTGACATCTCACTACGGGAAAGTGAAGAAAAACGACGGCAAGACCAGCAACGGTACACCTGAAAAGCCAAAGTCGCTCAAGCGCCAACGTCTTGAAACCTCGAAGAAGAAGAAGAAGGCTCCTGCGGCAGATGCGTCAGGCGCAAACGGTGCGATGCTGCAGCTGACGTACCGCTCGCGTTGTATCTGCGTGTTCCAAGAACTCGACGGTGTCGATGTGCTGATCTTCACGCTGTACGTGCAAGAATACAGCCCCGACTCGCTCGCACCCAACGCTGGGCGCGTGTACGTGTCGTATCTGGATTCCGTCAACTACTTCCAGCCCAAGAAGCTGCGTACGCTGATGCACCAACAAGTGATGCTCGGGTTCCTCGAAGACTGTCGCGACCGCGGGTTCCATACGTGCCACATTTGGTCGTGTCCTCCTCTAAAGGGCGATGATTATATCTTCTTTTGCAAGCCGGAAAACCAGAAGATCCCGAAGGCTGCACGTCTGCGATCCTGGTATCAAAAGTTGCTGCAAGAGGCGAAGAAGGAAGGACTGGTGACCACCATTTCGAACCTCTACGCTGAGTACTACCTTAAGAAAAAGGCGGCGCACGAGCTACCCTACTTCGAAGGTGACTACTGGCCAAGGCTAGCGGAAGATCTGATCAAGCAGCTCGAGGAGAAGGGCTCTGGTGGTCGAGATAAGACCCCTGGAGCTGCTGCACCAGAGGCCGCGCCGGCGGCTGCTCCAGCTGTGGAGGAAGAGATCGATAACGATGAGGACGGTGTCGATGACAGGAATGACGACGACGATTTGAAGACACCAATGTCTATGTCGCCCGAACCGAGTGAAGAGACTGCGGTGGACGATGCGAGCTCGTTGGCCACCACCGCTTCTCCCAACCCAGGTGGCGGAAAGTCGGCTCCGAGCAAGGGTAAAAAGAGCAAGAAGAAGCGCAGCAAGAAGAGCGCCCTGGCGTCGTCGACATCCACCCGCAGCAGTAGCACGACCAAGACCCGATCGAAGAAAGGAACACTGGGACTCGCAAAGCCTGCTGGCAACTCCAAGAATGTGGTTAACAGCGACCCGATCATGCAGAAGCTCAAGGGTATCTTGGAGCCACAGAAAGACGACTTTTTCGTCGTCGATTTGTACCCGCGATGCCATAAGTGCCAGGAATCGATCATCAAGGTGGCGTACTGGGAGCTCAAGACCGTGGATCCGCCACCGCCTGTCGCTGAGTTGCTGGATGCGGTGAAGAAAACGCGTGCCGGATCATCCAGCTCGCGGAATTCTCCACCACGCCACTACCACCACTACTACTGTACGAGCTGCCACGATATCAACAAGACCCAATTGCAACATCGCGTGGAAGTAGCCTCCACTGGGGCCAAGCGGGCACGAGAGATCTGCGAAAAAATTCTGCCACTGACCGAGAGCACTGTCGCTGCACAGGTTGCGGACTTGGACATGCAGGATATCAAGTACGAGTTGGCGCTCGTGTACGTGGATCCAGTGCAAGAGACCGTGGTACCTGACGAACCTGAGGTAATCAAGGAAGAGAAACTCGAGGAGAAGGCTCCAAACAGTGACTCGGCGGTCGTGGAGATGAAGGCTGAAGGGAGTGACGCGGAAGCCATTTCAAGTGAACCAGTGACGTTAACGGAAGTGGGCGACCAGACGCCGACAGAGGGTGAAGAGACTGCCAAGGTGGCTCCTGCTGCTGCAGCGGCCGCCTCGACGGCGATCGTGAAGAAGGAATCGGGGACGAAGTTGGTGAAGGCGAAGAAGGAACGCGACTTGGACGATGTGATCATGCCGTGTGAGATCTTCGACACCCGTGAGGCGTTTTTGATGTACTGCCAGAACAACCACTGCCAGTTCGATCAGTTGCGCCGCGCGAAGCACTCGTCAATGATGGTTCTGTACCACCTCTTCAACCAGGGCACGACTGGGTTCACGTTCAGCTGCTCCAGCTGCAAGATCACGCTGCTCAGTGGCAACCGCTGGAACTGCTCGATTTGCCCAGTGTTCAATCTGTGCGATGACTGCAATGCCAAGACCAAGCACGAGCATCAGCTGCATCTGTTCAAGATCGTCGCGATTCCACGGCCCGGTGCCGACGTCGTGCAGCCGCCGACCATCGATCAAAATTCGATCGCTCCACTGGGAGGGCTCAGTGGCTCTGGGAAGCGTGCGCAGCTCAAGGATGGAGGCGCTCGAGGCACGAAGCGAGACGCAATGGGTGGCGAGATCAAGCGGGCGAAGAGCGCTGCTGGAGCGACGGCTGCGGTTGCCGCTGCAGTGCCATCCGTGGGCAAGGACATCAAGAAGAATCGCAAGCGAAAGCTGAACACGTCGTCACCAGTCAAGGCTCCAGAGACCACGAGCGTCCCCGTACCACCGACACCTGCGGCTACCTCAGCTGTGCCTGCTGCTGCTGCGGCGGCGGGTCCAGCAGCGTCACCAGCTACGGGAGCGGCAGGAGCAGACGAAGATCCGAACAAGAAGAAGCCACGCATCCACAACATTGACCCAGCGCTGCTGTTGCAGCTTGAACACGCGAGTGGCTGTGCGGTGGCTGACTGCACGTTCACGAACTGCCAGCGTATGCGGTCGATGCTCAAGCACGGCGCGATGTGTGAGCAGCGACTCGCTGGGCCGTGTGTGCTGTGCAAGCGGATCGTCGGCCTGCTCTCCGCCCACGCACGTCAGTGCCAGAAGGAGTACACGGAGTGCAAGGTCCCGCGTTGCGCCGACATTCGCCGCCACTTTTTGATGCAGTTGCAGCAGCGCCAGGAACAATTGCGTCAGGCACAAGCGGCAGGAGCGACCGCCGCTGGGGCAGCTGCAACGCCGGGTTCCACTGGCGGTGAGACGGGCTCGACTGCGGCTGCAGCAGCGTCGTCGACGACTCCAACGGTGTGAAAGGGCAAGAAGAATCAGTCAGGAAGAACAGAAACCAATTAGTTAGGATAGGATAGCGTATACTGTGTGTGCCAGTGTGAACAAAGAGAAGTGGCCAACATATTTGAGACCTGGCGTATGACGAGCTTCGTTTAAGCGAGTCGCATCTCGACACCGAGCGCCGTGGGCGGCGTGAGGGGGATCCGAGCGGATGCAGGCTCCGTCTTGGAGTACAGGTATGAAGGCAGTATCGGTGTGAGAGAAGACGAGTGAGTATCGAGTTCACGAGTGAGACCGAGGCGCTCGTACACAGCAACCACGACTGCCGTGGCTAGCTGAGCCGAGACGTCTTCGGTCTGCGGTTGTAGGGAGGGAGCTTCGTGGCTGTGGTGACAGAGCTGCCACCTCGTAGTCAGCGGACGTTCAGCGGTGGTGACAAACAACAGACTCACCTGACAGGCTCGCTGGAGTATAGAGAAAAGTGTGGGGCACGCTGCCAGAGCATCTCGTAGCAGCAGGAGCGATTCCTTCGACCGAGAAGAATGTGGTAGACTACGGGGACTAGGTGGCGGAGAGGAAGGAGGGACAGGGGGAGAGGGAGACTCCTGGGTCCACTGGATCGGACTGGACTGGGATACTTCAACAGCAATCTGGCGAAGCGTCTTGGCCATTTGCTCCGTGCGGACGTGCTGGAGCCGGCGGATGGCGTACTAGAAAGTCAAGTACTTGTCCGCGTGAGCTACCGTTGCTAGGAAATGTTGATCAGCTCACTACGTACCACGTCACGACGATCAACGCGACCGGCTACACATTCTGCAAACGCCAGGAGCCGTAGACCTGAGCCCGTCACCTCCAGCAGGTGAAGCACACCGCTCAGTCGCAGCAACAACGCACAACTAACGGCCAACGCGTCCAAAGGAGCCCTCCAACGTTAATCAGTATGCCACGCGTCTCCCAGTCTCACTCCACTCACTCACTCACCCTGTCCACGCTTGGAGCTGCGTGACGCGCGACGTCGGGAACTCGCCCTGCTGGAAGCGGGTGATGTCCTGGGCGACCTGTTGATCCATCGTCACGCGTAGCTTCGCGTGGACGACGCGCTCCCGCATCAGCAGCAAGTCGCCATCCTCACACAGAGTCAACACTTCCCTCTCGCTGATCGTAGGCGCTCGTGTCCCCGCCGCGTCTGGTTGGCGGCACCATTTCGCTCCCATCGAAAGCAACACGTCCTACGATAACGGCGTCGGTTTGGGCCATGCAAATTTCCTGAAACCTTCCTTCACTCGATCCATTCATGGAAACGCCAGGAAAGCGATGCAAGTTACCCAGTGTTTGTCTTGATTGATTTATCATATCAATGATGTTCGTCGTCGGGTGGAAATGGCGATGAAAAAGTGAAGCATCGGCCGGGCCGTGGTCGGGCGCAAGCATTCCCTCCTGCACAGTTCTCACTTCACGATTAGCTACCGGACTACCAAGCCAACTTCCACCGGATCAACCTCCAAGCACGACAACACCATGAAGGTCTCGCTCGTCACCATCGCCGTTGCCATCACCCTCGCTCTCGCAAACGCTGCGGAGCCAGTCGCTGTCGCCACAACCAACAACGATCTCCCACCCTCGCCACAAGCCGCCATGGAAGCCGTCACCAAGACTGCGTCGCTGCCCACTGGCGTCTCGCTCACTGGCTCCACGGAGATCATCCCACTGCCATCGTCCTCCAAGTCCAAGACCAAGGAGGCCACAACGACGACGGTCGTGGCGAAGGAGCAGTTCGTGGGTGGCTGGGGAGGTCTCGGCTGGGGAGGCTGGGGTGGTTGGGGCGGCTTTGGCGGCTTCGGTCCGTACCGCTTCGGCTTCTCGTGCGGTGGTCTGGGTGGCTGGGCGTACCCACTGGGCTACTGGAACGCGTTTGGCGCGGGCTTGTACGGCGGCGGTTGCGGCCTGGGCATCCCATACGGCGGTCTCTTCTACTGCT
>JAADVL010000633.1:0-18906 GCA_023334995.1 Pythium sukuiense | reverse complement strand
TCACTGGCTGCTTATCGTACAGACTTGCCATACAGACGTGCACGGAGCTTCTCTTGGGTACAGCAGAGCTTCTCCTGGATGCATTGGCGTGGTGTACACAGGATCCCTTGGTACACCGGGCGGGTACATTTTGGTGTGCCGGGACACCAACTGCACTGGCGAGTGTAGCCATGCAGATACGCAGAGAACTCGGAGCCGTCGGTTACTGGCGAGGCGTCGCACGTAGTCCTCCAGACGGTCGACTGGAAGGAATCGGTTCTGGGGCGCGAGAAGTAGCTCCTCCAACCTAGTGGCCGCCACGTGCTCGGGGTCACACGCGGCTGCAAGCACCTCCAGCAGTCCTTCCGTCACGACTGGCCGTGGGAAGCCTTCCTTCTGGAAGTATAGTAGAGACGATATGTGGCACTCGCCGCGCGCGTACGCGTTAAGAAGTGGCACGACACTGGCGATGTCCACGTCCACGAAGTGCAACACCTTCAACTGTGGGCAGAGTCGCAAGATCATCTCGAAATCGGAAGGGCTGATGGATTTGTTGTGACACATGATGTAGAGTTCTGGTAGGTAAGAACCGGCCCACTCCAGAAGTGCCGACACTTCCGAAAACTCACCCTTCAAGCACGTTAGTGCAAGCAGCCCGAATGGATTGAGATTGACGTCGACAACTGCACGCACGCGTCTAGTGATCCCAGCACCGTCGTCCATCCACCAAAACCCCACGCCAGGAAACACGACCAAGAGACGACCGGTGCATCGAGCGACAACACCCAGAAGCCACGCTTGTACAACTCGAATGTCCAGGCCATCGAGGAAGGGGCTTGCTGCGAGGTTTGTCCCTTCTGGGATGACCACTGTTGTGCCAATGGGAAGCACTTCCGCATTCATCCGCAGTAGGATGATCTCAGGAATGACGCCCTCCAAACAGTTTGGCTGAGGAATGATGTCGCGACGCATCTGACTTGTCGGTGGTACAATCTCCACTTCCAATGAGATGGTGAGGCCACGTTGTTGACGCCTGAGGAGCGCGTAAAGCATCCACTGGGAGGCTTCAAGCACACCCTTCCAACTTGTCAGGGCTTTCATGTGCGGTAGTGCGGAGTAGACAGTCGACATGAACTTTTCACGGCATCCGTGCAGAACACTGGACAACGCATCCCTTTCCGAATAGACGCTCCAGTGTTTTTCTCTGAACTGCCAGGAAAGCGATCGCAGAGAGTCCTGACGGGCGAGCCATTGCATCAATCGGCTCAAATGACGTCGCTCGTCGTCCAGGACCGAGTCGTCCAGAAGGATGTGGAGCTCGCGTAGTGTCATCACGGTGTCGGGGGAGCAGAGCAGATCAACGCCTTCTCTGAAGCTCTTGTCGAACGAAATGGGATTCATCTCCCTGCCGAGGGCAACGTTTAAACGGCGAGTCGCTGCCTCTCCGTCCAGCATCCACAAATCCTTGAGTTCGCTCAGCATCTGAGCAAGTTCCGCCCACGATGTATCGTCTGGCGCATCACCCAGCCCCTCGTGAACGAAGAGATTCACGGCGACACAGACGTCGATGTAGCCCGGGGGTTCCACCAAGAAGTCGGCGAGACTGGTCAGCACCGCGTTACGAATGCCCATCCCTCGACTGCCAGCGGCAACTCCAGCACAGATCTCCAAAGCGCAGGCGGCGGCGGTTGGATTTGGATAACTCGAGAAATCCAACTGGATCGAGTACCGCCCAAACATATCCTTGTCGACAAAGCGTGTTGTTGCCAAATCGAAGTCTGCATTCGCGTCTGGGGCACGGAAGCGTGCTTCACTTTCACTCAATAGAATCGTCGCAAGTTGCCGATTCCAAAACGCCGGGTTGACTGCTGGATCAAATCCTGGACAGGAAGCCAATGCATTCAACCCTTCCATCGTGCGGCGCAGTGCTTCTCCATAGGCTGTGGATGGTGCGAGCTCACGAAAGTTGAAGCCATCGGGGACCATCACTTGACTCAGATACGAGAGCGGCGCCTGGTTGAAGCCCCCACATCCACGCGTCCATTCGCGAATGAATTCCTCTGGCGCTGTGAGCTCTCAATTGGATTGTGTGGGTAGCGTGGGGAAGAAAGAGAAGAGGGGGGAGGAAGCGACGGTTGGTTTAGATGTGATTGAGGCCTGACTTGGTCTCATTTGGATGTGCGATGGGGGTTGGACCATCACTCACGAATGGATACATAACACTCAATTTCAACGTCATAGACATCCTTCTCGGTTTTATTACGAATATAGACACATTCAGGCGCAAGTCTTGTCCGCTTGTTTCCACCGTCTTTCTTCCATTCCACGATCGTTGCTATCGTCCGTCACACGCGACTGCCAACCATGTTCATCCTAGTCTCCATCTTCATCGCCATCTCCCTTCGCAGCGCGCTCGCGTACGAGTTCTCTCCCGACTGGACGATCGAGATGCCGCTGCCGTACTCCCGTGCGATCGCACAGGCGTTTCTGTCCGCACACAACGTGCGTCGAGCCAACCCACCGCGGTCGGCTGCCAACATGCGCAAGCTCGTGTGGAACGCGTCACTCGCGGAGCAAGCCAAGGGAGTTGTGAGCAAGTGCACTTTCCAACAGGACACACTCAAAGGGATCGGGCAGATGATGTACGCTGGCGGTCCGGACGAGCTCAACGAAGCCAAGGCCAACGAGACTCTCTTCGAGTGGTACGACCGCGATATCGCAAGTAATCCAGTGGATGAAGAAGGCAACATGGAGCTCAAGAGCGCGTCGCAGATCCTCTGGGCCGACACCATCTCCATCGGATGTGCGTCGCAATGGTGTCCCAACCAGATCCGCCTCTCCAACAACATGCGAGGCGTGCTCACGGCCTGCAACTACTACCCGTTGGGTAACTTCAAGCACCAACCGGTGTTCAAGATTGGCGAGCCGTGTATCGCGTGCTCGGAGAACTTCTACTACTGCGACAACAGGATGTGCACGCGCGAACACGACACGTTCGAGTCGCACTTCGACGCAATCGATCCGTCCATCAAGCAGACCGTGTCGCCGCTCGAAAAAGACGCACTGTTGTACAATTAAAAGCTGAAGATCACAAGAGCCACAGTCACGATGCGTTGGCTGTGAGACGCCGTCATCAACTCGCAACGTGTACACTCATTTCCACGGTCTTCATCTTCCTTTGTGCTTGTGAATCGCGCATAGAGGTGAAGGAGAAGGAGAGTGACTTGGTCACCGACTAGTGCGTGACGATGTGTGACGTGTGAGACACTGTGGATACACATTACCCGTATTTACGAATGTAGTCGGCTCAAGTTTTGTCTTTATAAAATCAGTCGGCTACTTGACCAGTATTACTGATATAGTCTATCCTTCCGTCGATTTCTTCCTCGCTTTTGAAATCGTCGCGCGCGCCAGCATGGGCAGTGGATGAAGCGTCATGGAACAGCCTCCATTCGCTGTGTCTGTACGTGACAGCATTCATCACGACGAGCATCAGCATTCACTACAAGATACGCACACGTCCGGTGTACAGGACCATGAAGCAAGCGATGAAAACGGCGGTGCGCTAAACGCGCTGTGGCGATTTGAAGCTACCTATCATTTCCTCCTGAACAACGACATCGGCTCGACTCACGCGGCGTTTGTGGACGATCTGTACGATGCCCTCGACCATGCGAAAGTGTCACTGGAGCAGCAGAGCGCGCACGTGCTGGCGGTGCTTCATGACAAGGACGTGCGCATCCAGGAGCTGGAAAAAGAGCTCGTCGAGGCGACGACTCCGGTGGAAAAGAGGCATGTTGGCGTCCAAGTGGCGATTCAGAGCCTGAAGAATCAGACAAAAGACCAGGCAGCGCAGTGTGAAGCGCAAGACTGTGAGGTCAAGTCGCTGCGGCGCCGAGTGGACGAGCAGGACGAGCAGATCGAGGTACTTCTGGACGAATTGGAGCGAATCCAACGCGTTTTGACCGACAAGAAGACTGCCGATGACCAGCATCGAGGGGAATCAGCTGCTCATGGGTATGTTAATGCTCAGGATGCAGCAGGAGGCATTTGTACGGCTTCCCAGTGTACGCAGACGGAGGAGGAGGCTACGGAGAAGCCGATATTCAACTCTGAAGGCGTGCTCGCGAGGATCGCGGCACTGCAGATGCAGCTTGAGATGGCGGAGAGGCGGAATGCGGAGCTTATTAAGGCGGAACGAGAGCGCAGGATGGACGCTGAGAGAAAGGACGAGGCGACGTCGCTGGACACTGTGGAGAGGCAGCTGAGTGATGCGATCCGACTGATAGAGACCAGTACGACGCCGCAGTGCAGGGTCGCTCCGCAAGGAAACGGCGGAGAAAAGGCGACCTGCTTGGACCTCGAGCACAAGCTGCAGCTGGCACTGGTCGAGCGAGAGCAACTGCTGGATCAGGTGCTGGCATTACGAGCGGAGATGTGCCAGCCAGGTCGTGGGTCTGTGTCCTCGGCACCCCAACGCACCAAAGGCGAGTGCAGCCAAATCACGTGTCATCATGCACTCAGCCACGCTCTGCAGCTCGTACAAGCACAGAAGATGCCCGCTAAGCAGGTGGTTGAGATGGCGAAGCTGTTGAAGAAGGAGATACGTCGTGCTCTTCGGGACCGTGGAGACGACGGGAATGTCGCTGCAGTTGTGGCTCACGTGACTCGGGAGTGGATGCAATGGGAGGCATCTCATGTGAAAGAAGTCGAAACTCTACAGCGCCGACACCAAGGGGGCCAACAACTTCTCGTCTGTCGGAGTGTGCATCTAATGGATGAAGTCCATCGGTTAAGCCAGCTCAACATCGACTTGCAGGCAGATCTGAAGGTGTCAAAGTCCATGGTTCGAACCCGAGAAATCGCAACAGTTTCTATCGTTGACACAAACCACCGGAAGGTTGTCTTGGAGCAGTCTATTCAAGGTTTGCGCGAGCAACTCGACATCGCACATCGTGCAATACAAGCGCTCGCAGCAGGAGGTGATGGCAGTCACGTGCGTGCTGTCCGCTTTGCCGATCCCGCATCCAGTCCAAGTGATCAACTTGCAATCACTCGCGTATTGAATGCCTCTGACTGGAAACGTCACGTGAAGGAGCTGAGTGAAGAGTTGGTCGCCATCAAGGCGCAGTGGTTTAAACGTTTGCAACCAGCGAAGGCCTCGGAGCACGCGGTCACGGAGTATTTTCGACTCGAGCGTGAGGCTCTTCGGTTGAGAAATCGCTTAGCGGAGAGAGACCAGCAGATCCAGCAGCTCGAAATCCACCGCGAACAGCTCGAGCAAGGCTTGAATGGCCATCAAATCGAGATGGACAAACGGCATCTGATGGAAGCACTTCAAGAGTGTCGAAGACATGACGCAGAAGATGACAACTCTGAACAGGATGTCGAGCAACGATGCGTGGAGAGGCTGCACCTGCGGCACCTGCAGACTCAGAATTCAGAACTGAGGTCAGAGTTGATGAAGGGACGAAGTCGTGTCGTCTATCTGGAGCGAGAACTGAGCAAATATAAAGACCGAAGAGAAGAAGAGGTGGTGGATCGTGTCCAGGTGCTTCACTCGCTGGTATCAAAGGTGAAGGAGCATCACAACCAAGCGCTGCAATCGTTCTCACATTGGCAAGAAAGCGTCCGGAGGTATGACGAGGAACTGACACGGAACGAGTCAGCTATATGCACAGCGTATGGAATACTGCTCGAGCACTACGAATTTCTCAGTGTCCAACTCCATCTCCTGGAGGACTCACAAGAAGACGGCTTGGCAGCGAAGCAGCCAGAACATCGCGGTGAATTCTGTGACCTTCCAACGAGGTGGCGGTTGGTGGAGAAGATACGAGTGCTGCAAGATCGGTGTCTCGAAGTCCAGTTCTGCCAAAGCTGCGCTAAGCACCTTCAACCACCAGTACCAGTCGACAGAGTAGACAAGGTGACTTGCACCTCATCCACGGAATCCTGCGACGTGTCGACACAAACGAGTGCCCGCGTCCGTCGGAGAGCGCAGCAGTCAACAGGCGTGCAAGTGACGTTGGAACTGTTACATTCTGAAGGGTCATCATCCCGTACAGTCGCGTTGGTCGAAAGTGCATTGAAGCCAATGCCGACTCAAAGCTCCACAGGAATGGCTGCCGGTGACTCTGCGTTGCAGAATATTCAACAACAGCTCGAGGCATCGTTGGCTCGGATTGCTGAGCTAACAGGGCGTGAGCATGCGTTGAAAAGGACCCTTGAAGAAGCTCAAAAGGCCAACAAAAGACATGCCAAGGACCGTGAGAAGCTTGTCGCCAAGGTCAAAGAAGTCTCAAGCTCGAATGCCTCCCTTTCGTCAAGACTCCAAGAATTTGAGCGCGAGATGAACGATCGCAGACAGGGCCAAACGAGTCAAAAGGAAGTTGCTGATGAGAGCCACAACAGAGATGAACTCGTGAGAATCCAGCAGCAACCCTCTCTGCGAGAACAGGAAAATATCGAGCTTGTTCGGCAGTTGTGCGAGGCAAAGGAGAAATGTTTCCAGCAGGAGCGATTGCGTGAGGACGCAGAACGGAAGGCTGCACAACTCTCCGCCACGCTGGAAGCGCAACAATTGAGTCGTGACGCGGAGAAGAATGCGCATCTTGAGCAGTACATGAGCAAGATCAATCAAAGTCTTGAGGCGATCGAACGTGACAAGCAGAGGCTTGCGGTCGAGAATCAGCAACTGAATCAGCGGTTGAGTGAAGCTGATGCCGAGCGGGTGAAGAAGGAAGCTCAAGGACGTCGGAATTGTGGAACTGAAACGGAGAACGACACTGCCTTCGATCTTGAGCGTCTTCTTGCGCTACCTACCCACCAGGAGCTGCAAACGCGTGTGATTTTACTCAGCAAGGAGCTCGCCGATGAGCGTTCTGAATTCGAGAGAATCCGCACAGCTCTCGAGGTCGAGAAACTGGAGAAGTCACGATTGATCGAGGCGCAATTGCAGTCCATCGAGCATGAAAAAAGTGAGTTGGGGAGGCTTATGGATGAGCTCAAGATCTCGCACGAGTGCCTTCAACAGGAATTCAATGACTACCAAGAGGCGAGCGCTGATGCCAAGGCAGAAGCAGACAAGCGCATCGAGTTCCTCACCAAGTGTGTGGAAGAGTGCTCTCGCTTGGTTGATTCGGCAGCTCCAGGTGACGAGATTGTGACAGCGCGCGACATTTACGACACGATTGTGTCAGCGTGCAAGCGTGTTGTAACTGGTGAATCTCGAGTTGGTTCGTCGAAGAGGAAGGTTCAAAAGAGCCCATCAGGGGTCAGACTTTCTGAATCTCGTGAAGCAAAGTTGCGGTCGTCAGCCGGTTCAGCAGTTCGAGATGAGAAATCGACTGCTGCTGTTTTCCATTCGCAGCTTCAAGCCGAGACATGGCGAGTACGAAGTGCAAAGCTGGAAGCGTCGCTGCGGGCTGTGACTCTCAAGAACAAGACGTTCGAAGACACGGTCGACCATCTCGAGCTCCAAATGGGGAATCTGAAGGAAGAAGTCAAAGATCGAATGTCCAAGGAGTCCGCCCTTCTCAACAAGCAAGGCCAAATGAAAGTGGAAATCGCGAATCTGAAAGCTCAGAACACGACTCTGACCTCTAGGCTGGCGGAGGCTTGTGGCGAGTTGAAGCGGAATCAAGACGTCAGCAAAACAAGCGATGGAGAGATCGCTCGGCTCCGAAGTGCGTTACAACGGAAGACTGAGTTGCTGGCACGCATGAAAGCCAAGGCTGACGAGACACAGCAGGCGCTGGACAATAGTGTGAAACGCATCATCCAGCTTGAAAACACTGAGAAGACGTTGGCCACGACGCAGTTGAAGTCGAAAGACCAGACCCAGCAGCTTCAAGACCTTCGCCAGCAATGTCTCGTCTATCGTGATGCTAACATGGAGTTGAGTGGGCAAGTCCAGACGTACAAGGAGCAACTGAGCGAAGCGCAATCTCGCGTGAAGGGATTGAGGCTGGACAGTAGCCACCTGCGAGATCAGCTTCGTGAACTCAAGAAGGCTGTGAAGAAAGATGCGGCGAAACCCACGGAAGGCACTGCTAACGGTTTGCCTGCCTCTGAGAGTCTCAGTCCAACAGCCGTGATCGAACTGCTAACAGGCCAAGTCAAGACGCTCAAGCGGCGTGTGCTGCAAAAGCAAGATGTGATCATCGCCCACAAGACCAAGATCTCGGAGCTCGACGCCGAACTGGTGCTGCTACGCACGAAACTGTTCGATGTTTCACAGGCGTATCGCCAGCAGCACCAATTCCAGCAGCAGAAGGAGCAGAGCATCATGCAGGGCGTCACTCATCTGAAGGAAGAACTGGAAGCCTCCGTTTCACGCAAGGCTGAGCAACTGGATGGACTACGCGCGTCCATTTTCGACGCCTGCGAAGTGTTTGTCCAGTGTGAACTTCCCAACGACTCAACAGCTCAACGACCACCGAGATCGCCAGCATCATCAACATCATCGGCGTCCTTGTCGTGGCCAGAGGACGAAGATGACGCGCCAAGCAAGCCAGGAAAGGTGGCGGACGAGCTGTTGCTGGAATTGCGGCGGTACGCAGACCTCTCGCCGAGCGATCTTGCTGACCTTCACATCAGTGAGTCGCAGCCCAAGTCCCGCACGATCAGGAACTCTACGAAGAAAGCGGCTCAGCGGCAACAGGATCTTTACGCTCACCAGAGAGCACAGAAGCGAGGCCAGCAGCTCCTCATGGACCTGGAGCACGCACTCGAGGTGACACCGCAAGACTGCCGCACGGAGATCTGCCAGGTGCTCGAGTTCCTCTGCTCGAAAGGCATCCAAGGTGCCTCAGTTAGGCGATACTAACCAAACTGGAAGGAGATCTTGAGCCGTTACTGACGCGAGAAAGGCAACGCAGGTGACGCGCTGGCGTCATGCCCGTGTAGCCATGTCGTTGAAGCATGTCGTTGGAAGGTAACAAAGATCGCGATGCATGACGCAGCTGCCCACTTGAAGCAGCATTCGACG
This sequence comes from Pythium sukuiense, assembly GCA_023334995.1. Lineage (NCBI taxonomy): Eukaryota > Oomycota > Peronosporomycetes > Pythiales > Pythiaceae > Pythium > Pythium sukuiense. Next base: position 9,938 of record JAADVL010000633.1, on the reverse strand, counting down.
GATCCTACGGTACGACTCGCTACCGTAACACCACCAGCACGATCTCTTCCATTCTGGCGTCGCCATTTTGTGGGCACTGGCACTTTGCCTACCATTCGTGTGCGGGGACCGTCTAGCAGAAACGCGCGGATCTTGCTGCGCGTGGAGACTGCGTGGACGCCAGTGCGTCATGACGGAAACTATCCAATGGAAGTCGAGGAGGAAGGCAGGACGGGAAGATGAGCGTGCGGAGTGATACGGTCTTTCGATTTCTGCATTTCCACAGTGAAATTCCACTTCCTCTGGAGACGAGTGTGGCGGTAATTTATCAAGGTAAAGTACGGCTCAAGCGAACTGGCCAGTTGCAGGATCTGGCTTGGCGTCGCTCCTGAGATGGCTCAACGAACTGTGACGGCGACCTGGCCTCACGAGTAGAACTGGAGTCTCTGGTTTATCATGGCGTGGTGCTGCGGCCTTGCGTGACGAAATTCGTCGACAAACTTGGGACAAACTGCAGCTGAGCGAGCGACTGACTCCATGCGGTGATTACGCTCGTAAATGACACCATTTTGACGACGCAGCATATCAAAGTGAACTCCTCCTACGTAATGTATGATAGGCATCAGTCGGCGCACGTACGTGGCCGTATGAACGCGAAGTCGCCATTTACCTGGAGACGTTAGCAATGCACAATGGCCATTTGGCCAATAATTATTGGTGCGGCTCACTGCAAGAAGCCTCGGAAACGGTGATCGCGTCAGTTTTGGTGGGCTCCAGTAGTGGGCTCGATTTTCTCACCCAACATCACTGCCAAAAATTATGCATGCACAATCAATCAAACGAACCCAGTGATTTTCCGATTTGAGCACCCGGTACTTTTCCCTCTTGGTTTCCTTTTTTTCGGTTCTTTTCGTTTTTCTTGCCATGGAACCGTGTCCGTTCTGTTTTTGACGCCTGGCTGTCCCACTTTGGTCTAATTTGCACCAATCAATTCGATCTTTCTCAAAAATCGATAGCATCTGGCCCATCATCTTCCTTTTTTCAACCAATGAAAAGACTCAAATGATGGAATTGTGTAAAACCCTATCCCCTTTTAGACCCTGACTCTCTCACCGCGGTTGTTGTTGCAGCTCTGGAGCGGCCCCAATCGGGGGTGGGGGAGCCCCCCACAGCTGAGCAGAGGAGGAGGAGGAGCGAGGAGACACCGCCGATCGGTCGATGGTCTCTGTTGGGGGTGCGTCCATGAGTTTGCTCTGCTCATTTTGAATCAACGGAAGCAGCTGGGCAAGTGTGCTGCATTCCCCGTTCCATTCCATTCCGTTCCACCGGCCGCCGTCGACGTCCACGCCGCCCGCGTCTCTCTGGGCCTGCCTCCAATCCCCTCCTTCACTCCACTGCTCTCCTCTCCCCTTCTCCTCTCCCCCTCGTCAGAACAAACCGACTGCAAAATCCCTCGAGTTTTGTTCCACGTTCCCGCTTACCTTCCGGAAGAACGCGTGTGAATCCAGCATCGTCCGGAGCCGCCCTAACCGATCCCATCCCATCCCATCCAGTAACTACGTAGTAGTCGGCGCTCCTCGTTCTCGAGAGGCTCCTCGCTGCTACCCGTCCCGTGACCACCATAGTCGGCTCTCCTTCCAGCGTGCGCAGCTCGTCGTCGTCGTCGTGGCGCAGCAAGATGATGTCCAACATGCACACGCCGCAGATCGTGTCGTCGCTCACGCGGCGTAGCTCCATGCGCGCGTCGTCCTCGTCCATCCACCGCGAGTCGTCCATGGAGGAGAAGTGCGCGATCGTCGACAAGATCATCCAGCAGATCCAGCGCCAGCTGCGAGAGGACCTGGGCTTCAAGGAGATCGTCGTGTCCACACGCGAAGAAGCCGACGAGACCACCACCATGACGGGCATGCGTGCTAGCATGCTGCTGGCCTCGTCGCTCAACGACCCATCCTTCATGTTCACGGGCAACGGCGGCTCGCTGCGTCGGCCCTCCGTGTCACTCCACGACGACCCGCTCGGTAGCAGTCTCGGTGGCAGTGGCAGTGGCAGTGCCACCACGGTCTCCATGTCGTCGTCGCTGGGCGTCGGAAGCCTCGGCGTCGAGAGCGACGTGCTCAAGATGCGCAAGGCGCTGGCCCAGCTAGAGCTGGGCGCAAGGAACATCTCCGAATCCAGCAGCTCGTCCAGTGCCACGAGCTGCAGCGAGTGCGCGCGTGGCACGGTGTACGTGTCACCCAACTACGACACGAAGAAGCGTCTTCTGGTGATCGTGCCATACCGAGAAGCCGGCATTTGGTCGCGTAGCATCTGCATGCAGCAGAAGGGATCCAACGACACGAGCGGCTCGATGCTCGCGTACCTGCGCAAGGCGCTGCAGGAGAACTACGGCGTCGTGATCATGAACCCGGCGGCGCAGTTCTGCCACCCGAAGAACCACGTCGAGCAGGTCTGGGACCAGCTCGTCGTGCCGCTCGACAGCGACGTGTACATCGTCGCGTACTCGCGCGGCTCGCAGCTCGTCAAGCACTTGCTGACCCACGACAACGGCCAGGGCGTGATGCAGGACCGGCTCAAGGCGCTCGCGCTGGTCGAGCCGAGCCACTACGTGGCAGAGTCGGACAGCTACTTTGCTAGACGAATGCTAGCACGCCGAGCCACGGGCTGGATCCTGTCGAATGAAATCGACGTCGGACTCAAGATCCCCAAGGCCGAGTCGCGCCACGGCTGCGTGTGTATCTCGGCCGGCTCTGTGCCCATTAACGTGGGCGGCAGCAGTGGCGCGTGGGCGCTAGAGATGGTCATGAGCTCAGTGTTTGGCTCGCTCGCGGCGCGCTCCGGACAGGCCGCTGGCGTGACTGTGAACGACCACAAGATCAGTGCGTGTGGCATCTGCCACCGTAAGCTGGGCGTGCTGAACCGCCGCATCCAGTGCTCGTGGTGCCAGGTCAAGTACTGCTCCAAGTGCTGCGAGGACAAGTTCGTGGCGGCGTTCGGGAGCTGGCGCGTGTGCTCGCTGTGCCAGGCGCTGCCGTGTCTCATCGACCCGCGCCGCAAGGACAAGAGCGCCAAGAAGCACAAGAGCCCCACGGGCGGAGACATCATCGAGCGCGCCTCGGTGTTCATCCAGCCCAGCGGCGACGAGCCCATCTCGCTCACGGACTTTGAGATCATCAAGCTCATTGGCCGTGGCGCCTGTGGCCGTGTCAAGCTCGTGCGCAAGAAGCACGGCTCGGACGAAGGCGCGTTCTACGCCATGAAGGCGATCCGCAAGAAGCTCGTGATCCAGCGTGGACTGGTCGAGGCCACGAACGCCGAGCGCCGTATCCTGGACAGAATCAAGCATCCGTACGTCGCGACGCTGTCGTACGCGTTCCAGAACGAAGCCAAGCTGTACTTGCTGTCCAAGTACTACCCGGGGGGCAACCTGCTGGACCAAATGCGGCTGGCAAGACGCTTCCCGGAGGACCGCACGCGGCTGTACGCCGCCGAAGTCGCGCTCGCGATCAAGCACTTGCACGACAACGACATCATCTACCGAGACCTCAAGCTCGAGAACGTGCTCGTGGGCTCGGACGGCCACATCGCGCTCACGGACTTTGGCATGTCGAAGGAGAACATGGTCAACGACGGCCGCACGTCGACGTTCGTGGGCACGTACCAGATGATGGCGCCCGAGGTGTTCACGGGCAAGTCGTACTCGCGACTGGTGGACTGGTGGGCGCTGGGCGTGATGGTGTACGAGATGATCGACGGCCGCACGCCGTTCAACGCCAAGACCAACAAGCTCATCAAGGAGCGGATCACGAACGTCGACCTCAAGTTCTCGCCACGGTTCACGGACGAGGCCAAGGACTTTGTGGCGCGTCTGCTGACCAAGTCGGAAGAAGACCGCCTCGGCGCCGGCTTTGACGGCTTTGAACAGATCAAGCGCCACGCGTGGTTCAAGGGCATCGACTGGGAGGCTATCGAGCGCAAGGAGATGCAGTTTGAAGGCCAGGAGGACCTCATGAAGTCCCACGCCAAGGAGTACTCGGTGGCGGACATTTTCGACACGTACATGAACACACTCGAGGTCCCTGTGGACACGCCGGCGTCGGTCAAGAGCAGCGCGGGCGAGCTGTTCAACGACTTCGAATACAACCACCTCGATGAGTTGGACGGCGAGCCAGAGTACGAGAGTCGCTCGGACGAAGGCGAGATGGGCGTGTTCGAGCTCGAGCAGGAGCTACTGGACGACGAGGACCTTGACAGCGAGGCCGGTGATGAGGTCGCCGACCCATCTCTTGCCGCCCAGGAGAACGTGAACGAAGAAGTGCTGGACCGCCTGCTCTCGAGCCACGAGTCCCACTTTGATATCAGCCTGTTGCGGCCTCAGCAAGCCACTGACTTCGAGTACTCGGCCGTGTCATCACTGAGCTCATCGAACGTGTCGAAGAATGCGGAAGACGAGGACGGTGTGCTCGTGGAGCCAGTGGAGACGATCGATAACCTCGACGATTTGATCACGGACAACAGCACAGAAACGGTCGAGGTGGTCGCTGTGGTCGAGTCGCCGACGGAGGAGAGCTCCCTGCGGTTGAGCGCCCAGTCAGTGTCGGAAGTGGAGAAGATCAAGGCCGAAGAAGAGGCTGTGCGGGTCGTGCCACCGGTGAACCACCCATGAATACGATCGGAATGTATTTCAGGAAGCAAAGTGGATGCGTGCGTGATGCGAGGAGCAAGCTCAGCAGAAGCTGATAGACAGAAGAGAGAGAGAGAGAGAGAGAGAGTGTTATGAGCAACGGTAGGAGAAGTAGGTGGTCGTCGAGTCTCGTCGTCAGTGTGAGGCGCAATATACATTGGGAACTGTAAACCGGTGGTATTATACTCGTTCTAGGGCTTGGCACCGCACACGCGGCGGATCTCGTCGGCTCTGATCTTGGCCTGGCTTGCCTTCAGTGCGTCTCCGAGACGACTGGCGGCTTGGAAGACCTGGAGATGAAGCGTCTCGACCGTCGGGTACGTGGAGGGGAGACCTTGCACTCCCCACAAGTCCAGCAGAGTCTCCGCTACGCTTATCACACGTCGAAGGTCTTGGGCCTGGGTCGCGCTGCGCAGTTCCAGCATCTTGAGTGAGAACTGGAGATCCGGTCGTGATCGCAAGAGCTTCTCGTGACGAGACTCAAGTTCGCGTAGCTTGCCCACGACTTCCAGCGGATCCAGGGCCTGGGTACTCCACTCCATCAGCCGCTTGAGCAGCTCCGTCTCTTCTGGATCTGCACCAGCAGCCGCAGTAGAGTCTCCCGTTGTGAGCGGTTCGTTCGTGCATCGAACACACTCACAGGTGAAGCCGAATCCATCGAGGAGAGTCTCCTGGCGTCGTGACCGCCCCACGCTCAGATCGGACAGGTACGAGTACTCGATAAGATCCATGGGACGGATGTCCTGGATGGCAAAGAAGCCCAGCGACCGCGTCTTTGGATCGTAGGTGGGCACGACATTCGGAGAACACGAGTGGTTGACCATCATAGCAGCCTCCGGGAAGATACCAAGCCCGCAGACCCCCGAGGACGCGTCGATATACAGCGGGTGCGCGTTGCTCTGCAGCTTCTGCATCGTTTGCCGGACGTGTGGCCGTGTCATCGATTGTAGCGCAGGCGTTCCCGTCTTCTTGAGGCTGCTGTACAAGAGAGCTGCCGCAGTGACCAAGGCTTGGTCCTGTGGGGTCGGCTTGACGGATCTTGGAAAAGCGGAGACCGTGACCTGTCTCAGTGCGTGGGGGTTCTGGACGAAAGCCTCCATACTCAGCACAGCGAGTGTGAGTCGCAGTAGCTCCTTGTCGATCCACGAGGTCTTGTCTGGAAGCGTCTTGAGGTCGCTGAACGAACCACACACGGGATCGTGGAGCACGGCGTCGGCTTGAAGACAATCGCGGGAGCAGTACAATGGGAACTCACAACCGCCACACCGAAACGCCTTCTTGGAAAGCGTAGAGAAGCACCAGTGGCACGTCTTGGACACCACTCGGTCTGCGACGACTACAGCAAAGGCAGTGGCTCGTAGGGCGCACGCTCCTGGCGGGATCGACGTCGTAGCGGCCACGAAGCGACCCAGTCGGGAGCTAGCATACAACGCTAATCGCCCTTCATTCTCGTCTTCAAAGGGCGATTCATGGGCGCCACGACCCAGCGCAGCGTTGGGGCCCACTACGCGTATCACTGGGTCAGTTGCAGCGTCGTCGATCCATTTGGAATGGCGGCGGCGCGAGTCGGAGGCGCAGGGCCACTCGAGGCAGAGGAGACCGGCGGTGGTATTACGGTCGCTCACACGCACTGGTAGCACGCGTGAAGATGGAGATGACAGTGAGATGCAGTGGCAGTCCGAGCGAGGAGACTGGAGCTGCGCTGCGAGCCGCGTACTGAGCCACACGAACGACTCATTCGTCCCAGCCATCTCCCTTCTTACGTGTGTGAGTATTGGACATGCGAATCATCCAATGCGAATCATCCAACAAATTAGCTCCGAGCTAAGCTAATTAGTGCGAACCTAAGGATCCGTACTTTCCCGGATTGATCCAGTAGACACGTGTAGCCATTTTGAACTTCGCCATGTGGGCCCGTCGATCTCCGAGGCTTCACTTATGTGACACGATGGCCTGATGAGCGATCCCCACGCAATGTGAACGCTGGTAATGGCTGTGTATGTGATGGGAAAGTTCATATATTACATTGCATGGGGGCGCCGATGCTGCGTCGTATGGGACGGTTAGTGCTTTTCTATGGGAAGGCCTTGCGCATGCGGCCAATCATCTGCGGCAGGAAGACAAAGTTGATGACGTTCTGGGCGATGCCCGGGATCTCCGGACCCGTGAAGTCGGCATAGTTGATGAGCTGCACGACCGACTGACTGGCGTTGGTCGGCAGAGGGTCCACCTGCACGGTGAACGAGTTGAGCGCACGCACAGGGACGGCCGAGGCGTTGAAGCACGAGGCGCTACCGTACTTGCTGCAGCCGGGATCGCCAGCGTGCTGGATCGACTTGGAGACAAAGGTACGCGAGCCGCCGTCGATGGCGTTGAGCACGACGAACTCACGCTCGCGGATGATCGGGATGGCACTCGAGGTAGTGTGCGCAGCCTCAAGACGCTTGATGGCCTTGGAGCCCGAGGCCACACGCCACTTGTCCGTTGGGAACTCCTGCAGAGGAGCCTTGGCGAAGTCCTCTGGCGTGCTGTATGGGTCGATGAGCTGGTAGCCCTCGGCCGTGGTGAGGTAGTCGAAGAGCTTCTGCGCTGGCACGTCCACAGTGGCCTTAGCACGCGTGACGTAGACGCCCGCCGACGAAAACACACCGCTCACGTCCTTGAACTCGTTGGTGTAGTCGCTGAACGTTGGGATTGGCAGCCATCCCTTGCTGGAGAGAATGCGAGCGGACTCGGCAAACATGCGGTCAGCGAACGCGTTCACGCTGGCCTCCGTGATGAGCTCCTCTCCGATGAGGTCCTCCGTTGGCAGCAGCGAGGCCGTGGCGCTGGCAGTGGCGCTGACAGTCGAGGCGAATGCAGCAACGACGAGGGCCGTCTTGATGGCCGCGGAGGTGAACATGGTGGATAGTACTTGGAGTGCTTGGGACGCTTGATGAGACCGAGGCAAAATGCAAAGTGAGCTCTTCAGCGGACAAGAGTTATGCTGGCTTTGTGCCCACGCTTCGTTTGGTCGTAGCTCTGGCGACTCCCAGAGACGGAGGGCACGCCGTCCGGTCCAATGCGGAATTACAATGGCCTGTCGCAGTGCAGTGTACCTCAACGGGGCCGTGGATGGTACTGTGCGTCTCTTGGAGAGACCGACAGCGCCAAATCTCGCCAGTCAAAGATCCAGTGTGAGGCACCAAAGTAGCACTTGCACTGTCGTTCGCGGGTGTCATCCACGGAGGCCCGCACGGTCCAGGGCAACTTGTGGCTGAGTGCGAGTCCTCGTGCCCTTAGCCACAAGCAACATCTGGTGGCAGCTCAACCCACAGCTCTATAGCAGTGATGGGATCTTCAGGCCCTCGTCTCGCAGTCTCTTATCTAATCGTGATTGAACTCCATTGACACCGTTGAGGCTCCTTCATGAAAGCTAACATCCGTTCATCATCGCATCACATCGCTGATACCCTGTTCACACGGCAGCAATCAAAAACACTCTGCAGCGGTCACATTTGCACGGGCGAGAACCGCACCGAATGACTCACGCGTGCCGTTGACGTGGAGTGCTACTGTACGCACGCGCGCTGACTCGAGTCAGCAAAGGTTGCGAACGGTGAGGTGCCAGGCTTCGTAATCGCAGCAGTTCCGTCTGGACAGATGCCTCCTTGGCTCGTCCTCGTCCGCTGCGAGGACACGCCACATGGCTACATTATTTGCATTAGATCTCGCAGACACAGGTACCACGGTACTGTGCTTCAGTGCACTCGTCCTCCGAAGCTGAGGACGCGTACAGCTATCCGAGGCCACTAGATGGAAGGAGGGAGGCACTTGGTCCTGACTGGCCGCTGTCCTCGTAGACACTCTCGTGCGTTGGCATGACGGGTCTCTCCAACCAGCTCATTGTCCAATTTCCAAAGCCAGCCTCAAGATTCTTTCAAACCATGTTCATCCACAACTCTATCAAGGCTGCGATCATCGTCACGGCGCTCGCATCAGCGACGAGCGCCTCGCTCTTGCCGTCGGAAGATCTCATCGGCGAGGAGCTCATCACGGCCTCGAACGTCAATGCCTACGCTGACCGCAGCTTCGCCGAGGCCAGTCGCATCCTATCGAGCAGTGGTTGGCTGCCGATTCCCAACTTCAGCGGTGTGACGAACCAATACAAGCTCGTCAATGGTGTGTACGCGTGGTCAGGCGTCTTTGTGACGCGAGCCAAGGCGACCGTGAATGTCCCGGCCCAGAAGCTCTTCGACTTCCTCATCACAGCAGAAGGATACCAGCTCATCGACCCATACAGCACTCCCGAGGACTTCTCCAAGCCACCACTCGAGACATTCACCACTGACAAGTGGCGAGCCACGTCTGGGAGCAGCGGGGCCAAGAGACTCGAGGCTGCTCACACCAGCTCGTCCGTGATCCCGCTCATCCGCGAGCGCGAGTTCGTCGTGCTCAACGCCATCGACGCGGGCTCCCGCACGTTCGTGTCCAAGTCAATCCAGCACGCCGGCGATCCAGGCTGCAGTCTCTACGGTGGATCGTCGTGCTTCAACGCCAGTGCCATCCCTGTCCGTGCACTCAACTCCTTCGCGGTGCAAATCGATCCGCTACCGACCAACACGAGCCAGGCGGTCGTGCAGCTCATCAACTACGCCGACTTCACGGGTCCGGAGATCCCTGCGATCGCCCAGAACGTCATCAACTTTGTGTTCCTACCAGACATGATCGGCCGCATGCGTGCTGCCTTCCCATAGACCCCGTGCTATCAAACTGTCTCCTTGCTAGTCAGAGCCAGTAAACCAATGTACACTGTACAGTCTCATGAATCCCTTTCTGTTGGCAGTGTCTCACTACTGTCAGACGAATCGGCCCCTGGAACTGCGATTACTGTCAGTATCTTTGGTGTCCAGCTGCTTTGCGAGGAGCTCACTGTGAAGTCGGCGCGTTACTTCCGCAACTGTGGGGCGTTGCTGCTGAAGCACCACCCGTTGCGTGAGCCGGATCGAACCTTCACACTGCAAAAGATCATTGTTCAGTGGAGAAGACACGCTTCAAGAAAGGACGCAGTCGTTTGCCTGCCAAAGATACTGATGGATTGATGAGACTGTGGTGGTCACATTGTGACCGAAAAGCGCTGCGTGCGACACCACGCTAGCTCACTGTACATGCAGTGACAAATGGCCACTGACTGAGTGGCTCCCATGCCCAAGACAAGGTTCAGTGTCGTGTAGCTCCAGCGAAACAAAACCGCAAGTGCGTTTGACGGTCTCATTTCTCTTCTCTCCTCCCAGTGAGC